>JAVYIG010006085.1:57500-124588 GCA_035222895.1 Strongylocentrotus droebachiensis
AGTAGTAGTAGTAGTATTAGTAGTAGTAGTAGTAGTAGTAGTAGTAGTAGTAGTAGTAGTAGTAGTAGTAGTAGTAGTAGTATAAGTAGTAGTAGTAGTAGAAGTAGTAGTAGTAGTAGAAGTAGTAGTAGTAGTAGGAGTAGTAGTAGTAGTTGTTGTAGTAGTACCAGAAGAAGTAGTAGTAGTAGTATAAGTAGTAGTAGTAGTAGAAGTAGTAGTAGTAGTAGTAGTAGTAGTAGTAGTAGTAGTAGTAGTAGTAGTAGTTGTAGTAGTAGTAGTAGTAGTGAAGCTTCGAGTCTACTGTATGTATTATCAATCCCTAAGTGATAATGCACTTTTCTAAACATCTGGGATGAAGTGTTAGACTAATCACCAATCTTGAGACGAGGTCATGTGCACTTTCAAACGACTCCACTTATACGTATGACTTTACCATTCTTATTGGTGGTAAAGAAAAAGGTTAGAGAACAGAGAAAGAGAGGTGAAAAAAGGACAAGGAAATAGAAAATGAGAATTCGATAAAGATTGGAGTAAGAAATAAAGAGCGTGCATGAGAGAGACATAGAGATAGAGACAGAGGAAGGGGGGCAAAATAAAGGGAGCGGAGAAGAAAAAACCCAGACAGACAAGGCGAGTGAAAGAATAATTGATAAGAGATAGACAGAAACAGAGGATGCGATAGTGAGCTTGAGAGAAGGTCTAGAGACAAAGGGAAGAAATGAAAGAGTGAGATGAAACACAAACAGAGAGAAATATGGAGACGTATAGAGGGAGAGAGAGAGAGAGAGAGAGTTGGGGGGGGGAGGGGAGGGGTAGAAAGCATGAGAAATAGAGGGACACGGGTAGATATTTTTTGTTTGATGACAGAAAATGGTCAGAGAAAAACAGAGAGAGAGGGGAGAGCGGAAGAAACAGAGAGAGAGAGAGAGAGGGGGGGGGGGGGGGAGATAGGGGTGCTGATGAGGATCAGAGATTCGACCTGTGACATTGATATAATTCTCTTTTGAAATCTGAGCACTCTACGCAATCTTGTCTCATATTTCATCCATATCTCGAACCCGACCTGATGCGAGCAGTTGCACTTTTACTTGCATATCGTCACGAACACGAATCTTTGAGCATACCTGACGTCATTTGAAATAGCTTTTTCTTTCATATATCTCATTCCTATCAACATTTGAAATTTTAATTGAATTTCTTTTAAGAGAAATCCAACATTTACAGCAAACCATTTACAGCAAACAACAGTAAAAGAAAGCAGGAAGTTTAGAAAAGCAGACTGGTGAAAGTTTGAACGAAGTCGGACAACAAATAAGACAGTGATGAATTGTTGAAATTTGTAATCACACCACAGGACTGACCCAAATGCACAATTTCATCATTGTATAGACTTCATGAAAGGAGAAGGATTCTCCGCAAGTTTAACATCAGCAAAGGCATTGTTAAAGATAAAGGTGAGTTCTGGTTATCCGATTGCATTGTAAAAGAAAAGGTGTGTAATGGATCAGAAAAAGTTGATCATGTAGCATGTAAGTATTGGTGTGTACTGCAAAGTTCTGGAGTCATCAGAATCATGATAAATTTGGCCCAGTCTTGGTAAAGGAACAAGCACTGTACACAGAACTATGTATATGGGACTACACATGGTGTACTGTTGGGGCTATACTAACCTTGATTTCCTAATCTTTCTATGCTCATTACTCACCCAGTATACATTTTCTACCAAAATTGTTTGGCAAATGAAATTTATTTGTAATCTCGAACATTCAGTGTAAGTTTCGTTTGATTCTTTGAGAATTAAACAACAAAAAAAAAAAACCAGAACTCACCTTTATCTTTAATGCAATTATTGAGGCCCTATAGAAGGCATCTCACAGTGCTGTCCTACACGGGGAGATGAGTTGAGTTAACGGTTTCCTACCGAAGTTGGCGTCAGGCAAGGTTGTTTGCTGTCACCCACCATGTTTAACACTTTCTTAGAACTTAATCATGACAGAAGCTCTTGGAGGTTTGGAGGGATCATTCAACATGGGTTGAAGATCTTTTACCAATCTGAGATTCGCTGAGGACACCGAAAGAACAAGAAAGACAAGAAAACATGGCATGGAAATCAGTGCGGAGAAGAGCAAGATCCTAAGGATGGGTTCCGTTGAGAATGTAACTCTTAAAATTGGAAGATTAGCTGATGACATCGATTTGAATGCTGGAACATCAGATGAGCTCGGTTCCCTGACAAGACGACTGGGAGAGAGTGCAAGGAAACATGGCATGGAAATTATGTTAAGATAGGAAGAGAACAGCTTGAAAACGTAAATCGATTCTTGACAAATTATCTTGGGCCAACTATCACAGAGGATGCTCTGCTCAAGAAGTCAAAATCAGAACATCCGTTGCCACATCTGCCCTTCCAAGTCTGAAACCAATGTGGAATGACAGGAGTATCACAATGACATCTAGATTGAGCCTGTTGAGAGCACCGGTAACATCAGTCTTTCTATATGGTAGTGAGACATGGACACTGAACGCACAGCTGGAAAAGCGAATCGGTGCTTTTGAGATTGTTGTATATGAGAAGGCTTCTGCATAATTATAAACAGCAATATTTCACAAGAAAGTGAGAGAGAAAATGGAGAGTTACATGTAGGGGAACACAATCACTGCATCACAAATGTTTTTTAAAAAAAGCTACAGTGATTTGGGCATGCAATTAGATGGAAAAACAGCTTGGCAGACACCATCTTGCAAGGGCGATCGGATGCGAGATGAAAGAGGGGCATACTATAAGACTGATAACATCAGTGGACGGGAATGTCTTTTGAGAAGCTAGAACATCTGCAGATAGGAAGTTACGAATTGTGTCTCAAGGTCCATTTCTTTGTCGCCCAATGGCATCCAAGCTATGGGGCATAGATGATACGTATGGACGTATGGGCACTTCAAATTGGCTGAATCAGTAATGTTACTGTGATGTACTGTCGGACAAGTTTCCTATTTCCCATTTGTTCCAGAATTGCCTATCTATTGATACAAGCAAAGAGCACGGAGTCCATTTTTATATAATATTCCACTTTTATATAGCACCCAATACATTGATACAACGTTGTGCCTAAACGTTTTAGAGATATATTATTACCCCGGTCATCGGATTCAGGCTTACCCGCACACAATGTATGCACATTTTCCACTCCCTGGGGAGCATTCCAGCCATTTTAGTCGCCATTTTAGTCGCCATTTTACAAGCGCACACTTGCGCATCCAACCACATGAACTTTCGCATCCAACCACATGAACTTTCGCATCCTACCGGGTACCCGGGTGGAGAGTAGCAACTATCTTGCCAAAGGATATTAGTGCCATGTTGGGATTCGAACCCTCGACCTTCGCATCTCCAGTCAAGCGCCTTAAACCACTCGACCACGGCACTCTTATACCAGTACGTTTAAGTTGACAAGCAATATTTCATGAACATTTTAAGAATCATGTTGGACATTATTATGAAGTAACACACTAGAGAAGGCTTCAATCATGTTAAGCGTCCAAATCCACGACCCCATCATAATTGCTATTCTGCGACGAATGCCGCCACGGCACCGATTAACGATTTCGCTCACATCACATGTAAACTCAGTGTGTATTTTCGGCCATGCAGGCGGCGACTTTAATGACTCAAAATTGCCGTTTTAATTAGGTATTGATAATATCGCAACTGGTTAATAGGATAAACAGCGGCGACTCCGAGCAGGTGCTGTCATTTCAATTAAAGAAAGCCGCCAATTTGTAGAGTTTAAAATTAAACCGAGAGGAAAATGGTCATGAACAGTTTTCCCGACAGTGGATAAGAATTTTCGTACCGAACCATATTTGATCGCTACATACGGGTATCTTAGGAAGATAGGAACACACTTTATTATTATGCGATAGGTGAGTATCCCCCCTCCCTAAAATAGAATAGTTAAAGTTTGATGAAAATTAACAGAAATGGAGAAAAAGCGATGTGAACGTTCCACTGTAAGCTCCTTGTAAGTGCCTTGGCTTTGCCTGCTTTTAAATTTGGTACAGATTGACTCGTGAAAAAATGATAATGCAGAACCTTATGGTTTATTTGCAGTTTCCCCAATTCATTTCTATTGCTGATTAACTTTGTATAATTCTGGTATATTTGTAGACACGTTTCCATTTTGTGTGTGTTCTCTGTTTTCTATATTGTATATAATCTGTATCTTATGTGTTTTTTATGAATTTGAATTGAAATGAAACTTGAAACTTGAAACTTGAAACAATTACTTAGTTTACATGTAGACTATCGCTTTGCATTCTCTGATATGGATCTACCTTTGGCCATTTCTAGAAATCAATATTTATTCGATTTCAACGCCCTATTGCTTGATTGTGATACCTCAAGAATTCACATTCGGATTACTTAACATTGTCATTGTATGATGGTCCTACAGGCGTTGGGTGACGCACAAGGCTGTTGAAATTTCCTAGATTTGTTTATATTTAAATTTTTGTGATCATGTATACTCTGTATTTATCATCAATATTGGGTTTAGGAAATTGTGAAAACAAATTTTGATAGACAGCAGCCAGTGAACCTGAACATGTTTTAGTTAAAGACATCATTTTCTGAAACGCCTAAAGGTGTTACAAAAACGGAGAATCGTTGATGATATTCCACTGTTCAACCAATATTAAGGTTTTACACGATTGCGTCATAGACGAAATAAATTTGAGCAGTCAGATATTCACATATACGTTTTAGTGATCTCAGCTGTCTGTCATTTACAACCTATAACCCGACGTATGTTTTTCAATTTCTTAAAAAACTCATATTTCCAAATGTTCTTATGCGGCTTTGTCGCGATTTACCTTCATTGATAATTATATTAGTCAGATTAGGGTTTGCATTTAATTAATCACTCTCGAAATTATTAAATTGATACATTTGACAGTTTCAAGTGATATGCTCTTAGCTTATAGACAATTTTGTATGCCAATGGCATTTACTGTAAACTTGAGTTGACCTTTACAGAACCAGAATTCCCAAAGCCTTAAAGGAAATGGACGCAATAATACACCAGTCATACCAACGAGACCGACTTTAGACCGAACAAAGCATTACGTTACCCCGAATGGCAAAGAATGGATCGGTTTGGAATCGTGCTGGATTCGGTTTGGCGGTGTAACAGGGGCAATAAAGAAGGTCGTAAAGACTTTCGACAACTCAACCTAAGGCAACTTCAATAGTCTTGTCCATAACCTTTTGAAGTGTACAAATCGTCGTGTGCCCGGCAGAAGGGCGTAAACGCCTGTGCGCACGAAAAACCGGGATTCGAGAAAATCGCGTTTGAAGATTATGCTCCTTTTTGCACGACACATTCCTCAAGTAATTACTGTCCAAAAGTTTTCTAAATTTAACCAAATGATAACATATCTATTTAAGAATTATCGACCTAAATATTATAAGAAATGGTGCTAAACTTTTAAAGATATAAGCACTTTTTCCGTTCACGCCCTTCTGCTGGGAACAAATTTACGCTAAAGCGGTGTTTTTCTTCCCGGCAGAAGGGCGTAAACGGTGTTTACGCCCTTCTGCCGGGAAGGAAAACAACAGTTTAGCGTAAATTTGTTCCCAGCAGAAGGGCGTGAACGCGCTCAGCGCGTAGTAATGCAATGGAAGAAATGAACAATACTTAGAATTATTAATAAATTAGACTAAAAACTAAGATTATGATAAAGTAGCTTTAAATAAAATATGTTGGATTTTATTCTTCAAAATCTGCATGTCATTCGGTACCATAGATCAATGTGAATGCGAACAGAAATAGATAGTTGTTCCCCAAGTATTTATCGAAAATCGTAAGGTCCATATCTTTCCAACAAACTTCCTTTAAATATTCAATCAAGTAGTTAATTGCCACTATTTAAAGTATGTTGCCGATCGTTATTTCACACTGTCTTGTTGTGTCTGTTCATGGGGGGGGGGGGGGGGGGTGACTGGTTTAAACCTCCCATACGTTTTTTCTTCTTTTTCTTCCTTAATATTTAGTTGTTGTTGTTTTGTTTTTGTTCCCAACTCTAGTATTCATTTGTTTTTGTGCTAGATTCACAAAAAAGATAATGGATAAATAAATGTTGTAATGTATTCGTTTAGAGTATCCATTAATTTGTTTAATTATTATACTATTATGTAGTTCTGTGTTAAATTTGTGTTTTGTAATAAATGTGATGTTATTTTATGTACCTGTTTATGTAGGGCTTCCTTGGAAAGCAGGCTATTATGCTGCATAGGAGGGCTGGGAGTGTATCTCATTTGAGCTTGATATATTAGATTCGAGTGGTCTTTATTTTTAATTAAAATTATAATCATGATTATTATAATTCTTTATTAGTAATAATAATGTTTTATTAGTAATAATGTTATATCACTATCATCATCCTCATCGTCAGAAAAATAATTATCACATTATCATCATTATCATCAAGCATATATACACAAATGAAGTACAAAAATGACACAAACATGCAATCTCTATTGTTTTTAAAGAAATTGATATGAATAACTTGCATATTATTCACTTTATTACTTTTTTGATTTCTGGAAAATGGGCCAATCACACAATGTCAACCAATAACCTGAAGCAAATGTCTTATTTTCAAACATTATATCAAAGCAATTTATCATCTATTTTAATCATTGTCTATTGTTAGATCTGCATTGTGGATTGCATTATTAAATCATTAATTAACACTATTCTATTTTTTCCATTTCTCATTTTTAACTCTTTATTTTCTTTAAAATGAACAAATGAAGTAAAGAAATTCTGTAAATCCATTCATTTTAACATTATGATAACTGTTTTCTGTAATGTTTCTGCTCTTATTTACAATTCGTTTTCACCTCATGCTTATGGATCACAGTCACCTCATATTCACAAATCAATCTCTCCTAATTTTTCAGGAAAATGTACATGCAAATAGTGTTAGCTTTTAGACGAGTAAACAGGTGAAACCGTAAAGACAGAAGGAAAATCCTGTTAGATATGCACAAAATGCAAATTTACAAGTCTTGCATAGTCCTTCATTTATGGAAAGGAACATAACCGGTATGATATTTTCTCATTAGTAAATAGCTCTGACAATTACAATTTTAGATCTTGAGCAAATGTAGATTCAAGGCATGAAACAAACACTCGGTTCTCAAGGTAGCACTTCTATGAGCTGGATATATTGTTTATGATTTCATAAACACTGAGCTCAATATCCTTACTGGTGTGTCCTAGAATATTTCTACACAATACCTTTACATCAACCAGATATGTTTTGTCTCTTTAAACAAATCTTACAAGACTTCCTTCGCTCTTGAAAACAAAGAGAGAAAACAAGTACCCAGTTCTCCACAATTATTGATTATCATACATGCATTTCTGCAGAATGGGAAAAAATGAAATATACGGAAGACATTTAAGAAATTTGTCTTCTGTGAATTGAATGACTATTCTTACATGAGACATTTATACTCCTGCCTGTTAACATTTCACGAATATTTATAATTCCTCTTCTATTTCATTAACAAAATTTAACTCATACAATAGACAACCTAATCATAAGATACTATCAACTTCAGATTTATATTTCAGTAAATATTACTCAAATAAATAATTATGATTCCAAATACTTCACAAGCACCTTGTCAACAAATATATTTCATGAACCTGATTATTACATATTGTAGAGTGAAAGTGTGGACTTGTCAAATTATCAATCTTACTCATGAATTTGCACGGTAGTTCAGGTAAAAAAAAAGAGAAGGGTAAGTTGTATTTCCTCTGAACATGACTTCAAAAATTTACTGTAAAGAAAGCAAACAGCGACACTCCCAGGAAACATCTAATTATGTAGCAGTACCAATAGCAACAATACCAGCTTCCAAACCTTCATACATGTAGTTCTCTAGAGGTAATAAATATTTTAGGCCGAATGATTGAAACACAAAAAATTCCTTTATTGAGGAATTTCTTTTTATCCCTGTTGCTCCGACAGGACTTAACGATACACACTCCCGTCTATAACATGTACTTAGGACTCAGTCCCTTCACATATTATTTTGGGGTATTTGTACAACATTCAGGTAAAATCACCAATTCATATCACATTTGCATCTCTTGAAAGCATGTGCAGACTGTGCCAAGTTAAAGTATTAAATATGATCAAGGTGAAAGTTCAAAGGTCAATGGACTCTCCATTAAACCACTATGTTCTGTCAATAATTAACTACAACTTTGAGGTAGTATAACCATATTCGTACTACTTGAATATCTTTTGAATGCCCTTTTCAAGTGGGAATATAATGGATGAAAGGTCAAAGGTCCTTGATCACTCTTTTAAAACCTGCATTTTATACTATTAGCCTACAAGAATCCTGTCATGGATCACCTATCTTGCTTCCATCAAGTGCATTTCCATTTCACAACTGGTAGGCACAGATCTGTTTAATCTTCTGGATATTCTACTGCCATTTCCGAGGCTGGGCAGCCCTTTATCCTTGCCTTGCTCTTCTGTAAAAAAACCCACAAAAGACACATGGTATACGTAAAACAGTTAGCACGCATCTTATTTTGACCGTCTATAACTGACTTGTACAGTGTACTAATCTTTCTTTACAATCTATCATTACATCCATTTTTACTGTATGCATATCCAAGTGATTATAATTAGCCTTTTTCAGTACGTACATTCTAAATGTTCTTCAGATAATTTCATTTATACCTAGCATCTAACATTCATTTAATATTTTACCTGATGCTCAAAGTTGAGGTAACGACTTACCCAGTAGTGATATCTGGGCCCTGTCTTACAAAGAGTTGCAATTGATCCAAATCAATCGCAAGTCCTCTAATCAATCGCAAGTTTGCAATCTCTAATGTACATAGTTGCGATTGAGATCATCACAAATAAATTGCGATTAATATAAACTCTTTGTAAGACAGGACCCAGATGGGCACATTAATTCTAAATACCAGTACATTTTGTGTTACTACAAAATACAATACCAGATTTATACATCTAATTATTTTCTCAATCTTTCATAAATACTGCTTATGTGTTCACTAAAACAAATTGTATCATTCAGAAATTTTTATTTAGCTCAAACGTTCACTGAAATGTTCCTCTTATTGTTCTGCTTCTATTAAAACCAACTTAACATCAGGGTGGACTTCCCCTTTATGATATTTTCATGTTCATGTTAAACACATATTCCCCTTTAATGGTTTATTTCAAGAAAAAAAGAAAACATTATTTTCCTCATCAAACTTAACAGCGGCATTTTACATCACTGCTCTGATGGTTATTTTTTATCTTATTTGTGGCTTTAAAAAATAGAAATAACATGTGTACCTCGTCATAATCAAGCTCCATTGGCTTTTCATTGCAAAGATGAGATTATGTGACAATGGTAACAGCAGTGTAAAGCTGAGATGAGCTGCCAGGAGAAACTGCTCTGCTGGTGTTAACCTATCGAACCAAACATACATTAGATATTTATATCATAAGTCTCAATAATCCCTGTGATATGTAATTTCTGTTTTTCTTTTTTAATCTCTATGTTATGACATTAAATAGGTTACTGTGGATAAAGAAATAGAAAAATTAACAAATAAAAAAGTAAGTTTATACAGCTGATTACATTTTTAAGACAAGTGAAGCATTTTGTTCAAATTTTGAGATTGCAAAGATTCAAAATTACCAGAAATCCATCTATATTGATGAGGGTGTCACTGGGAACTCCGGTGATGTTCATCTTCAGGGAAGTGTTGGGCTAGGAGTACTTGCAACATCTGAATACAGTGATAGCTGGCTGATCTGGAAAAAAGAAATAAAAACACAACGTATTACAAATATAATCAGTTTTTTCAAAATTGTCATTGTTTATTTGTGTGTTCTTTTTTTTCTGGAATAGTAAGAGGGTTTTGTTCTATCAGAATAAAGGAATAAAATATAACACCTATTGAACATATAAAACTCATTTTTCAGCATATTAATCATTTACAAAGTCACATCTAGGGACTAAATAGATGTTTTTTTTTAAGTTTTTTTAATACCAATCTTTAAAAAAAATTAAAGAAATTACCTGCTCCTTTCCATTTCCTCCTCCTCATCATCATCAGAGGTGGAAGTGGCAGCACTGTCATCAATAGTCAACACAACCCCATGCCATGTCACCTTCCCCTTGGCATGCTGACTTGAGTTCCCATCTTTGGTCTTGAATTGATCATTGGGCTTTATTTCTCCAATGACAACCACATTTTGCTCCCATCTTCCCATTCGACAAGAATGTCACTTGTTAGGTCCATGTTGATCTGTGAGACAAATTTTAAATATAGCTTTATACATTAGAATATGGCTGGAAATGCTATAATCTAAACCTAGGCAAACCTGAGAACATAATTTAGGGAATGAATATCAATATCTGTATAACATATATGTATCATCGTATAAAAAAAAAAGTGTCATCATATATTGAAATATGGTACAATACACATTTCAAAAAATATTTATGGATTTGGGTTAACAAAATTGAAATTAGATTTCATAGATCTAGAGGTCTACATAAGTTTTTTTCCTCATTTCTTGGTCCTGATTGCGAACTGGATCCCCCTTACAGAATGCGCATATTCTTATGTCGAGAAGTGTTATGTTTTCCTGTATGCTTGACTGTGCCTGTTGTAAATCATACTGTATGGTAATACATGTACAATGATGTGATGCTAGTAAAGACTTCATTACTGTGTCTTGTTTTGACTTGATTGAGATCACTCACTTTAATATTCACTTACATCAGTAGTAGCAGGCACTGGCACTATTGGTCACTGTCATGTCTATGATTATGTTTGGATTCATTTATGAAATGAAATGTCCTGGGATATTTCCATTTGAGCTAGTAGTTAGTTAGTTATTAGACTAACGATAGACTTGGGGCTTTCCACTGCTACACGGCATGAGGTCTAACTAACTGTAATGAGTTTCACTCACAATCATAGCCTAGGTCTAGATCTATGTGATTTGTGTTCTATTTTAAATGTAATAAAACAACTTTCCTGAGAATTCAAAGAAATGCACAATATTAATTTATCCAGAGACTAGTTCACATATGAATCGTTTAAGTTTGGTCCCAGACGTAAACAATCATATCTGATAGATACACGACCGACAATAACTCAACACACACAAACACATACACAAACCAAAAACAAACAAAAAAGTGAACTAGTGGGACCGATCTAACAAAATCGGTACAATCAGTCAGATATATTAGCTGATTCTCAACATTATGCCCACATTCAATCAACATAATGTAATATTAACATTTTTGGCTTAATTGCAGAATACCCTACCATATTGTTAGTCTTCATATATTAGCCGTAGATATAGATTGTGAGTTTATTATTTGCGATAACGGTGATACAGGTATTGAAGATTGTATAATGCAAGTGTCTGAATTCATTTGGTGGATGAAAAGTTGAATTCTACGCCGTTTTGTGCGTCATTGCAGCGCTGAATTTGGTGTGTTTGTCGCTAATTTGTGACAAATTTAGATGGCTTTCCTGATGGTATTTCATGCAAAATGTCTGTTATATTGATAAGCACTGATTCTTGTCCTTACCTTTGTCTTGTTTATTGTCTGTTATAGTCATTTAATAGATGAATTACTTGAATTCTAAGCACATTCCAGTAACACAAAATGTCCAGCCCGTTCATAGTCCCACACACTTATTTGTTTGTACCTTGTGCCCTCTCTTACACTGCTAGTCTGTTTTCAAAGACCCTATTAGATATTTTAATCAACAAGTAATGTCTCGTTCTAAAAATACAAAAGAAAAATAATAGTTTTGTGCTTTTTTAATCAACAAGTGATGTCTCGTTCTAAAAATACAAAAGAAAAATAATAGTTTTGTGCTTATAATAGTGGAATGTCTCGCGCTAAAAATACAAAAGAAAAAATTAGTTTTGTGCTTAGACTAGACTAGTATTGGTGGGTGGTCGATGGTCGTTGGTCGTTGGCCTCTTTTTTAATATTTGTGAGTCCTTGGTCGATGGTCATGGGTCGTTGGCTTCTTTTTTAATAGCGAGTCTTTGGTCGTTGGTCGTTGGCTTCTTTTTTAACATTTGTGAATCCTTGGTCGATGGTCGTTGGTCGTTGGCTCTTTTAAACAAATATGCCTCACTATTTGGTCGATGGTCGTTGGTCTCTTTTTCTAATATTTGTTAGACTGTTGGTCGATGGTTGTTGGACTCTTCCATTCAATAGTATTTGGTCGATGGTCGTTGGTTTCAATTTCTAATATATTTGTCAGACTGTTGGTCGATGGTCGTTGGTAGTTGGCAGCTCTAGTTCTATACTTCTATTATTTGCCAGACTGTTGGTTCTAATTCTGTAAAACCGTGGTAGGGTATTCTGCAATTGTTCCACATTTTTTTGTCTCAAAATGATGACAAATTTAACTTTTTTCTTGGTTTTTAAAACAAATAATTGCAAATACTTACCAAATTCGGGAGTCACAGCAGATTACAAAAGTCCAATGGCAACCGTCCGCCGCGTATAAATTACGTCACGCGCGCGTTCACGACCTTCTGCTGGGAAGACTTTTGATATTTTGGCTGCCTACGCCATTTTCATATTGGTGTATTACGTAACAATTACGTGATTATATGAATTAAAAAGCACATCATTCGAAAGGTCTTGAGAAGATCTACACATTTTTACCGAAATTTGAAAATCAAAAATTTCCCCAAATTTTGAGTTAACGCCCTTCTGCCGGGCACACGACGAAATATTAAAAAGATGCATTTATTTGAACATGATTTTGATCGGATATAAAATAATAGAGTATTGAAATTGACTTTGAAATGATTTCTCGAAAGTCTTTGTGATCGTGTTAATATTGGCCAGTATCTATCAGGGAGAGCCGACATACACCCCCCCCCCCCCCTGTGGTTGAAGGTCCATGAAGAAATCGATAGATACTGGCGACGGGTTTCCTGCAGACAGAGCTGCTCAAATACATCCCCCCTCCCCCCCCCCCCCCCCCCCCCCTCCTCCCGCTCGGTCTTGGGGAAAATTCCGCCCCTCCTCACTTAGCTATGTATGGATACGCCACTGTCGGACACTTGGTCAAGAACATGGCTTGGATGAAAATACGTTTGTTTGTATTCATCTAAATGGTCTAAGGCCATATCGAAAGTTCATTCTTTTGAAAATAAGACTCGTTTGAACTAAGATTCGTGAACCCAAATTAAGCCAGAATTAGCTGTCCGGCTGTAGATATTTAAACATCAAAAGTAAACTGTTATTTTTGATTTTTTTTTCGTACAGGAGAAGCGTTTTTGTTCTTTCCCATCAGTTCAGTTCAGTTCCACATCGAATTATGAATTATGTTTATACGCCATTGTCGTGCTCGCACATTTCAAAAGGCAAAGCGTAAGCTTTATATTAAAACCTGATTTTTCGAAAGTACTTGCTATCGTTTTTTTTTTTTTTTTACAAAGTGTGTAGTTGACCTTTAAGAGAATTCATATAAAAACTTTCTCTGGAAGCTAATAAGTTAATGAAAGAAATTCTATTATATGGCTTCATATCATTTACGTGCTTAATAATCAAGGACTTGCAATGAATTATGAGATGTGTGGGCGTAGCGTAGTTAGTTAGAAGTGTTTTATAATTATATTGAGCCATAAATCAACAAGAGCTCACGTTTTAAATTTGAACTTTCATCATCATCATTGTCGTCCTAGATCATTGTCATCATCATCATCTTCATTTTCATCATCACTGTCAAAAATGATCATCACCATTATCATGATCATTACTCTCATCATCCCCATCTGGTATTCTTAGGATTTTTCACATTCATGATATTATCTTTGACTAATAATCACAGTCATCATTCTCGTCACCATCCTCCCACTCCTGATAGTCATTGTTATCATTATCAACCACCACCACCACCATCTCCACCACCACCAAAACCACCCCCACAATCGCCACAACAATCACCAACGGCACCACCACCACCACCACCACTACAATCACTATCACCACAATTAATACCACCACTACAACCACTACAATCACTATCACCATCATCATCGTTTACGAGCTCTTGCAGCGCAGTAGAATATATCCACATAGTTATTGCGCTTTACAAATGAATATATTATTATATTATTATCACCACTACAACCACTACAATCACTATCACCATCATCACCACCACTACATCACCATCACCTAGCATCACCACCATCATCAGAACCAATACCACCACCACCATCATCACTACAATCACTATCACCACCATCACCACAACCAATACAATCATCCCCACCATCACCACCACCTCCATCAATTCTCATCTCACTCGGACACAGTGAATAAAGACATCATCCACAAGCCATCATCACCACCACCACCACTACTACCATCATCACTACCACCACCTCCATCAATTCTCATCTCACTCGGACACCGTCAATAAAGACATCATCCACAAGCCATGAATAGCACCACCACCATTACAATCATCACCCCACAACCACCACCACCACCACCACAATCATCACCACCACCTCCATCAATTCTCATCTCACTCGGACACCGTGAATACCACCACCACCACCTCCATCAATTCTCATCTCACTCGGACACCAGAGAATAAAGACATCATCCACAAACCTCACTCTTGATTGACAATCTTCAAAAATAGTTTTAATCATCAGAATTTTTTCCCTTTTATCCTCACAACGGGATGACAATGTCCAGCAGTAAACATTGCGCTTTACATGCACAGCAATACAGGTCATGTTGAACATCTCTACAATCGCACGGAACCATGGAAACAACTTCCATTTCCATGGCAACGAAAACAAAAAACACCCTTTTCCGATACGTTTCTCTCTTTAGAACCACAAAGAACACAACCTTTCTCAGTAATATGTTGAGTTACAGAGGCGCATATGAAGCACTGAGATCAAACAAGTTGTAAACTTAGATGGATTCAGGTTTCAATGTCTCAGTCACATTTCTAATGTTAGCTCATTTTTGGTTTATCATAATGCATCACATTCTTTGACCATACTTGTGTTGGTGTATCACCACTACCTAGAAATCCCCCCATTAGAGAGTTAGATCTGTTTCAGGCCACTGTGAGTACATTATGTAATTTCTCTTCCTTCCTCCATGCAACTTTCAGCGAGCCATTAAACCATAAGGTCTGATGTGAGACTAGTCAAATATCAGGTACCACCATATTCCCAAATAAAGACACATTTAATGAGTACAGTTAACACCTGGGCACATTAATATCATGATATCACATGTAATGAATCCAAACGCCTACTTAACATCGAACACAAGAGAAAAATAATCACTAGATTCAAGAGACACCGTACAAGGTTATATTCGGACACTCAGAGAATACACCCACTTGGTTAAGAAAATAACACATATGGATATGTGTGAATGTGCCCAACCTTAAATAACCTTTGGCCTGCTTAGGTCATAGGTCACAGAATGAGTTCAAAACAAAGCGATCTCATTCAACATGGTGGTCACAAATTGCACAAAGAATAGACGACCAGAGTCCCCATGTGACGAGGACGTCATTCAGAGAGAGAAACGTATAAAGATCGTAAGCTGAATGTTCGTTGTGAAGCCCGTGTTATAGGCATCACAGATGAGGGTGGTGTTCAGCTTTGCCCAAAACAGGGAGTATAGGGATGAAAGGTGCTGGCTTTTTTTTTTCAGTTGATGTTATCAGCGACACTGGTTTCCTATAGAGGTGTACAAACATACCATTATGCGTGTGCATTCTCAACATTTAACGTGAACACAAACTCAGTAGAAGACATAACTCTTTCTTTTTTTCGCATTGTTTTCCATCGAAAAAGAGGTTTTTTCTTTTTTTTAAATCAACATTATTTTCTCATGCAAGGTCAGAATACATACACACTACATTGGTCAGTTAATAATTCAACTTATTTATAGATATTTACAAGAATCTTCCTCAAAAATCAACAACACAACTTAAAAAATCTCTTTCCTTTGCATTTGTTAAGCGTTATAACTACGAAATAAACGTTTTCAAAAAAGAACACAGTTTGATGTCTTTCCATACAAAAATTCATGAGTAAAAGTTAACAAATGAACACAGTTTCTGATTAAAATTGTCTTCTTTTCAAGCAAGAAAAACAGTTGAATGACATATACAACAAAAATATAATTCTGTACATCTGCTTACTTGAGTGAAGACTAAGCATAATAAATCAAACATTTTACAGATAGAAAAGAGAAAAATATATGCAAGGATAGCTACAAGATTACTTTTTGGATCTTGTATCCAAGGCATCAAAATAATACAAACTACCCTAGCATGCAGAAGCAATACTTGAAGAAGTACGAAACTCAATTTCTGATCTTTGACCTCTAGACCAAATCGCTTTTTGCCATACACCTAATGGAATTATGGTAAACCCCAATGATGAGTTTTTATATATATCTTAGACATTTAACTTTGATTTATTCTCATTAATAATTAGAAGATACTGCTCCAGTACCGTATCATTAAAAAAAAATTGTTAGAAAACATTGAGTCCAAGTTCATCATTGAATCAAAATCAATTTAACAATTACTGAATCAATTAGATTTAATTAAGAATAATCAATCATTCAGAATCGTTGCTTCACAAAAAAAGTGAATGAAATTTTAATAAGCTATAACAAGCCCTGTGTCAGGTCAGTAAAGAAAGAAAAAAAAAATCTCATTTAAGGTGATACTTTTTTTTGTATCGCTACTTATCTTAAGTCCCTATATCCAATTAATTAAGTACATAAACCAAAAATATGACATCTTCAGTTGTCATGTCTTTGCATTCTAATATCAACCTTTGCCTTTTTTGCCCCTTTAAAATAAATCTGTCTTTCACACACTAGTTGATGAGCAGATCACAGAAATATACATGCAATTGTGTCTGAACAATATCTAAGGTATCTTACATTACACAAACAAAAAAGAAGAAGAAAAAAAAGAGGAGGGAGTTAAATCATCAGCAATTATTTTTTTCTTCAATGGACGTTATTTTTGCAGCAATTAAGATCACGTAGAACCATTTCCATAAATGTTCAAAACTATTGACTAAAATGCATAAAACAGAAGTTGCGCAATAAAAACAGCACATAAAAAAACGTCGCCTGACTCGTACTTTGTAAAAAGTGATTAAAAAAATAAGAACTAAAACCATGATGTCAGGATTTACAGAGATAAAAAATAAAATAACTCCTGGAGCTTGATGTAAACAAATCCTTGAAGACAGGCTAGGCCACATGGACCACATATTCTAGTAATATATGGGTTACCACAAAAGCAAGGGTGCTACTACATTTATAACAATGTATAAACCTTTGCAGCATGTTTCCCAAAGATTCCATTAATAATGATTAAAAAAAATCTACAGCATATTTCTTTCTTTTTTCACAACGATCTTATCCACATTCAACACATTAGTAAAATAGAACACATCTTTTCCCCTATGATATTTCATTACATTTCATACTTTTTGTTTAAACTCTAAGACACATAATTTTGTGTTTGTTTTCACACTCCATCCTACCTTCCCTCCAAAATACGCTATGAATAATACATGAACAATATACACTGAGACAAAGTTACTTTCTTCTTCCTTCAATATACACAATGTGATAAATCTTACCTAAACAAAATATAAAAGTTTTTTTGATATCTCTTTGTGATGTTTACAACACATTCATGACGACTTACACAACAACACCGCATTGAGACTCTGTACATGATGAACATCCACAAGTGTACTACTTTGAAAATACTTTTTTTTATAAACTTCCTCAGAGGAAATCAGATTTATATAATTTTTTTCTACAAATCCTAACTATACCGGTGCATTGGTGATAAGGCAAATTTAAAACTAGAACTATGCAGATATGATTTAAGTTTTTTTTCAATGTGTTTTCATAAAATACATTTGACATACACTACTCAGTTTGTACAGACAATTTCACCGAGTGAAAACAATGTTTTTATACCTAGCACCGTGTGTGTTAACGCAACTTGCTCATGAAGGATAGCATAGGGGTGTTTCACATTGAACTTTAAAACCCTTTTGAGGGTTGATGTGAACGAGACTCAAGTGATTGCCCTAAATAGTCATCCTTAATAGCATGCTGGCTAAAGCAAGCGTTGGAGGAAGGGGTGGGAAAAAAGGGGGAGGGGGAGGGGGAAAGGGTGTGGGGGGTGTGGGAGGGTGGAACAAGTGCAAATGTTTTGTTTCAAGCTATGGAGAGCACGTTATGCAATGGTACACAGCTGTTGATGCAAACCCGCAACTCAATACATCCCTCTGATCATGTGTTCACACATAAAACGATATGGTTTGAAATGGCAAACAAATTTTAAATCCATTATTTATTCCTCAAAGGTCTATTTTTGTGCCCTGTTCACAGATTCAAGACTGCTGGACATGCCAAACACATTTAAAAATCTCCTCTTAAGTCTTATTCACACTTATATTCAATATCGTATGAAGTGGCAACCACATTTTGAATCTAATGTTTAACTTCTACGAGAAACATACAGCTTTTAATATGATGGAGATAAGTTGAAATTTGTGGTGATGTAACAACTGTTTCACAACTTTGTAAACAGTCGTAGCAGAGGGAAGAAAAAGGTTCATCGTCTCTCCCATACATGCCAACATTTGAAAATCAGAAATCTGTACAAATTATGCTATTTTCAAAAAAAAGAGGAACAATCCTAACTCTCCTATTCAATACTACAGACAAATTTGTACAGGAAGAGGAACACCTGCATTAAAATGATAATTATCTTCTCCCAAAAAGAGGAATGTTCCTCTTTAATCTGAACAGTTGGCATGTATGCTCTCCCTAAAGAATTTAAATCTTAAGTGTGAACTGACCAACGAGATGCATATGCTTGGAATGAAGGGAGAAGGCCCAATTCACACCAAATATCTACTATACTGCTCTTCAGATTATAGAGCGTGTTGAGCCTGTACTCGTGCCAGAAGATGTAGGTTGCATGTACGAGTGATGAACTGAATGCCCTTTTTAATGTGCACTGTGTAAGCTAGCGTGCTAAAAAGAAAACATATTGTGCTATCAGTCTATGTAAAGTCACTGAAATGAACAATAACAAGAATAGCAGACACAGAGTTGAACTGTACGCAGGGCATAGCCATTAAGAGCCAATGGTGATGCTGTTGGTATCGTTTAAACATGTAAAGCACTTCTTACTTCCAATACTTGATTTATACAGCCTAAATTTACAATCATGAACTCTACAGAAACAAGTCAAAAGAGACGATTCATCTCCATACACTAAAACTGTTGAAATGACGTGAATATTCCCTGCCTTTCATTCAAACTTGGTTAATAATATGGCTAATATACAAAGCAATGTTGACCAACACTGGTCTTACAGGCATCATATATACATACAAACACAAAATCAGAATCAGAATCATCTTACAACCGAAAAAATGAATAAGATAACCAAAAATATAGAAAGAAAAAGGTATACAAAATATATTTTTTTCTTCAAAATAAGCATCGGCTAATGATAGCGAGAGAAAAGAGGGATGACTTTGAAAAGGTAAAACGATGAAAGAGATCGAGCAAAATTGGGGAAAAGATGCCAAAGATGAAAAATACCAAAGTAACATTTCTGGGCAGTGCTTGTGGTGGAGTCTTGAGAAAAGAGAGAAAATGTCAAACGGAGCGCAATAAATGATTACGGAGAGAAAAATAGATGGATGATTGAAGGAAAAATAGAAGAAGATGGTGAAAGAGAGATAACGAGGAAGATAACTAGCAAGTATCATCTGAATACCGATCCTTTCAACTAATTTGCATAGATGCAACTTCTCACAAGGAGACGGAGCATTAACATGGTTGCACATCATAACAAGTGAACCAAGTTCATTTGGCTAATCATTCGCTTTATGAGCCACTTCCCAGGAACCTTCAAACCTTACAAAAATGATTTTCTGACTTACTCATTGCAACTATTTACATGCAAAAGAAAAGTACTTTATGAAGAGAGAGAGAGAGAGAGAGAAAGAAAGAGACAAGATTTTAAACAAAACTAAAGTGATTGAAACCTCAAATAATAATTTCATCATATCTACAATAATATCACAACGTTTCAAATAATCACACTTTTAACATTGGTCACAACCTCGAAACATTTCATACAGAAGTGATACTTTGTTTCTTTCATAAGTGAATAATATTTTGTACAACACTACATTTTCTACTTTTAGATCACAGGGAAACAAAATACAGTAAGGTTGAATTGTCTCAGACAGCGCACCACCAGCGTCTAGAAATGAATGACTTCTTAGATTTAAGAATCTGTGATTGGAACTTGTCATAAATCAGAAACATATTATTCTAATTGATCTCATGATCAAAAAAACTTAGAATGATTAATTGCTGTCGCTGTATTTTATACAGCCCAGTAATGCAACAAGGCTATCAGAGTTGAAATAAAAAGTTAATCAAACTGTTCAATACAGTTCTCGTGACAAATACAAATTTAAAAAAAAAGGGGGGGGGGGGGGGTCTCCCCTCGTGCAAATTTTTGTTTCAGCGATTGATTTGAACCACATGATTTGGACATTCCTCCACTGTTTCAATTTCAAAATGATTTGTCAGTTTTATGTAACGGCTGTACTTGTGAAGAGACAAAGTGTTCTCTGGCTCTCAACCAGATAGTCAATAATGACTAGCTATTAAACTCAAGCTGACTGAGGAAGGCTTCTTTTCAAAACTTGTGGAAGAACCTTTTGCAGTATTTCATTCTCCAAAATAACAACCTTTTCTGGACGGTTTCAGATATTCTTTTCTGTCGTAGGTAGTTTGAAAAAATAAAGATGATCATCTAGCATAACTAGAATGCCTAAACTATTAACCAGAACAGGAAGAAGTTTTTTGTTTGTTTTGAAAACCCCAAAATAGACGATGTGCTTGTAAATCATCAGCTGCTTTGCTCCTGTGAGTTGTGGTCTAGAGGACAAAGGACACAAAGTTTGGGATACCTGCCAAGGTTAGAGGTTCAATCTCCCCTGTACATATTCCACGCCATGCCCCAGTAACAGACGCTGTGCCCACTTGATGGTTAATGAACATACCAGATACAGTATTGTGAAAACTTTAGACACTTGAATGCTGAACATTGGCAATCAACAATACAACTTTTTTTTTTAAAGAATTCAACAAAATTCCTTCACATTTCAATGAGTTTTATATAATTTTGTTATTCCAAAAATAAAAAGTCAAAAAGTCAAAAATCTGAACTCCATGATTTTCCTGTAAGTGGTTGCCAAAATACCAGACCTGACATGTACATTGATAATGTCTCAGCCCTCTTGGGAAAGGAACACATCACAGATCTTCCAGAGCACAATTGAAGAGCCAATTTAATCAAGATTAAAGACCCTAACGCAGTGTGAATCACACAAATAAACTGTAGGAGAGTGAGAGCTTTGAAGCGCTCTACTAAATCGTTTTCGCTGTCTGAATACAACGACAACCCTGATTCTGTTTTTTCCTGGATAGCCCCATCACATATAAATGTCCCAAGTTATGGAACTCCAGATAGACTATATATTTTTGTATTTCTCTTCACACTAATTCTGATATATACTTTGTCTGTGAAAGTTTAGAATATGAAATAATCAATTTGTTATACATATACTTTGTCTTCTAAATATACTAATAAGGCCATTGGTTTCTTTTCAGCTTGGTATATTTTTTTGTTTTTTTTTCATACAAAAATCTAATACAATAATCTTATTGTAAAATACTGTAATAAAGAAAGTCAACATGATTTTTAGAGTGAGCTAGATTAAAATCCTTGACTGTCGACGGTTAAAGTAAGCGAGAGATTCGTTCTTCCCGACCCTCTTTATTTCAGACACTGATTAGACCCAACCCGACAATGTTTCATCTTCAATCACTGCTCTCCGATGTCGTCGCTTTCGGAGACATTTTATCAGTTTTTATCACATAATATTGACAATAAAAACAAAAAAGAATTGATTGGAATGTCGTGATTCCTGCTAACCAAGACTGCAGTCATACGTTGACGAGAACATTGAATAAAAACGGACAAAACGACGATAGATCGCGGAACTTGTCCATCTTCCCCTTATGTACACAGAAGATCCTCTTTCGACCCACCCTTTGGACCTTGGTGAGGACATGACGGAATATGGAGGGGTGTCGACGGCGCGGGGCTCGAGAACAGTTTCCTATTTGACTCCAGTCACGTGACTTCTCTCAGGTCACATGACCTCTGTCCGTCCAGTCACATGACTTCACTCCATCAGAAAGAACTCTCGATGCTTGGGAGATCCCCCTGATGTTGATGGTCGCTGATTGAGCGAGAGACGCAGTCCAAGGAACCTTGATGAAGTCATTCCTGGGACGTCCAAAGGCATCTCCTGTTCTAAATCTTGGAGGCATTGGACCTGTCTCTCCAAGAACCCTGTGGTTACAACCCCCTCGGTGTGTGTGTGTGTTTGGTTTGATACATACCCTGTAGCAAAAGAAAAGAAAGACAAAAAGACCATAAATTTCAATAATTTTTTATGAAACTGTGATGATGACAAGGACAGGTTGTATTATGAGACCCAGGAGAATATGTACTCTATGAAATGGATACAAGTTCACATACAATCTGGCTTTCTAACATACACAAGTATTGCATTCAATTAAAGCTATGCCTTACAGGACTATGGTGGTCTACTGGTCTCTGTACGGAACCAATGGGAATGAGAGATTCCAGAAGTCAATGACTTAATCACTGAGCATACCAACCATACCCGATAACTATTACAAAAGAATACATCAAATGAGGATGAAATATATATGTGAACCAATGTTTAAATCACCATTAAGTTGAACATCTAACAACAGGGAAAATGGGAAGAGGGTGAATTATCTGGAAATGATGCTACTGATTTCTCTTAAAGAATATGATATACGTACTAAGAACTGTTGAATGGAATATAACACTGTCTGAAAACCTTGTAATCTCTTAAGTTTTAATTAAGAAATACATATCTCCTGATCAGATTCTGTTGAGCTTATGAGCCCCTGTGTCAAAATTGAAGAAAAAAAAATGTAAAAAGAAAATGAGTAAGCAATCCATATATATGAGCCAACTTTCTCACAGAAAACTTGTTTAAGGTTACAGGATATGCCCAAACTCAAGGGTCATTGGGCTTCTCATACTCCTTTGTAAAAGGATTAAACTTCAGAATTCAAACAGGTCCATCAAGTCTACAACACACAAGGAATAAAACACATAGATTTAAAACACACCCTAAATTTGGTGTGAGTTGTGCCACATTATAAACTTTATGATGGTACCTGTTCAATAGCAGAAAGTGATATGCATAGTTAAAAGATGACACTGATGTAGTTTGATATACAGGGTAGGGTGTAAACAACACAATGAGTCTCTGTGTGTCACCCTCCCCATGACATGCTTCTTATCTTCTTTCTCTCCCATTATCTCCCTTTCTTTCCCTTTCTTTCCTTTTCTCTCCTCTCTCTCTCTCCCTTTTCTCTCTCTCATTCACTCAGCATCAATTCTTCTCTCTCCCTCAAATCTTGTTTTCTCTCCCCCTCAAATCTCCTTTTCTCTCCCCACCCCCCCCCCCCTTTCTCTCTTTTCTCCCTCTCGATCTATCTCTTATTCATCCTTCTCTCCAACTTTTCTCTTGCTTCCCCCCTTTTCTTTCTTGGTCACTCTCTCTCTCTCTCTCTCACTCTATTTAATTAGCTCAATTAATTTTTAATAACTTGATTTCCCCCCTTTATGAATACTCTGCCTACCATCATATCTTCACCATTGGACTTACTTACATAAGATACCATCACCTGAGGGCCAGGAGGACTTTACCTCTACATAAAATGGTAGGAGTTAAAGCCCTTTTGGCGCTCAGTAGACAGTGTATTAATGATGCCACCAGTATAATCTACCCCTGTCTTAGGCCGAGGTCTAATAGGTAGTCAGTATTACATCATCCATTTAAAAAACAAAATCCTGGATTTAGCTCATGCTGCACTCATAATAATAAACCTTTAGGTCAGTCAGGAATCCCATGACTTTTACAAGCTGATCGCCTGTCTAATTATCAAGATATTTATGATTGGAAGTCGAAATATCATTTTTTCCTAACGGTTTTCATAACACTACAGCCCATTGGGGAAAATGAGTATGGTAAAACTGGTCACTCAAAGATTTTTACATTTTTGAGGCACTTCATGATCATTTTGAAGAGCAATTCTTTTAGGGTTTCAATATAACACCATATCACAGACACTGATAACACTTAGGGCCATACATCTCAAATTTAACATTGTTAAACAATGCCTTTAAAGCAAGAAGGGCATTAAGTCTCTTGTTAAATTATATGGGTTAATGCCCTTCTGGCTCCGATGACATAACTGCCCTTTCTTCTCCATTTTTATAATGTATGTTCAGATTACGTAATACGTCATTGTTATGTTAGCACCTTTCAATAAGGTGATGCACAAGACTATTGAAACTGCGTTAACTTGATTTGTTTTTCTTCAAGTAGTTGTTATATCGTGTTTGTGGCTTGTCTAAAAAACCAATATGAGAAATCATACAGTATCAGGATTATATAATTACTGCTGGAGGGCAACACTGTGCCAGAATGCCGAGTGCAAGAGATAAAGTGGGGGCAATCAGCATTGCCCCCACTTTCTTAAACAAGAGCAATCGAAGCATCAAACAGAATACTAGGTCAATCCATAATGGGTCACCGAACACCATCTCCTTGTATAAGGACTCTCGGACTGCATCTTTTCTTTCCAGCTCCTCTTGCCCACCATCCAGCCATCCATCCTCCATAGCTCTACTCCCACTCACAAACAAATCCCTACAACTAATCTACCCTTCATTATCCATATACAGTTGCCATGACAACGAGGGAATAAAGGCTAATGAGTCCTAACGAGATGAGCCTGGATATGGCTCCTTATAGAGGAGATATGATTTCGTCCTTCTCGTCTGTCCTCCGTTTCTTATTAATCTCGGAGAAGATATGGGCAATGCAGTTGGGGTCCACCTTGCGGGACATTAACTCTTCCAATCCTAACCTTGCGTCAACTCGGTTCTTTTACATATCATCTGTTTGGGGCCAGAAGGGTGTTAACACGTATACTTTTACACAGAGCTAATGCAATCAAGATTCAAACTTAGGTTTAGGGTTAGGGCTGAGGGGAGGTTGAGTGTTTGGTGCAGGGTTAAGGTTATCAATAAGGTTACTGTAGGATGTGGCCCGAGAAGTAACTTTAGCCGGAGAAAGTGTTGTATAAACGTTTACTCGGGTGGAAGCCATTGAGAAATGCAAGTTGCAAGAATAGGGAACAGTCTATGGGTTAAGGAGGCAGAAATATAGATACTTCGCAAATATGATCCTATTGCCTACTGAAAGACTAAGTTGTTTTCAACAGGCATCTTACCTCATTCATTAAGATGTATTACCACATTATTGTTTGTATGAATTGTCATTAGAGGTCCTTTAAACAAAAGGTCCATTTGCCAAAGCACCGATCAGAAACAAATTACAGCTGATTTTCTCAGAATAAAGGATAGCTAAGTTAATTGTAAACTAAAGGGGGACAGCGGGTACTAATACAGACGACCAAGTCGTGCATCCTTATAAACAGTAAAGGCCAACAACTGTCTATAGTCCCCAAACTGGTATTATGAGTATTATTTGACAACTTTGGTGTCAAAGTGCTTCAATTGTTTATTAATCTGACTTAGAATGCCCCCTAAAAAGTATTAAAAAAACAAAACAAGAACATAGAAGTTTGAAGAAAAACTATGTAAGATTGTGAAGAGAAACTTTAATAACAGAAACAAATTATATTACTAACCGGGTATATATGAAAATCATCATTATTATAACAAGGTGATTTTAAATGATTTTGAGACCATTGTTGCCACCCATTTTCTGGACTAATTTTTACGGTAATCATATACATTCAAGTTAATTAGCATCATTCATAAAGCTATATGTCTCTTAAGAGTATATTTTCGTTCACATTTTCACCTTTTTAAGAGTAACATGAACAATAAGAAACAATACTCTGCTGTGCACACCATACAAAGCGACTTCAGGGCCACAATATGTAAATTAGAAATGTACAGGTGTGTTAAAAAATGACTTGCTATATTCATACAGCATTTGTTACCTTGAAATTTATACCTACTTCCAGATCTACCAACCTTTTGTTCATTTCGGGTCTAGATACATCGAGGGGCCTGACTATCTACTGGTAGGTGAAAGTACCTTGCAATTAATCTATCCAGGCCCCTTTCCCACGTGAACATCATACAAACTGAAGAGGAATTAGGACAAGTTTCTATCTCTTGAATTAAAGGGACAGTTTCAATTTTTTAAGCAGCTCATTTACATTATGTGTCTTTTGAGAAGTGCTTGTTGAAATTTGGTTAGTAATCATCATCACGTCATCATCATCGTCATCGTCGTTGTCGTTGTCATCATCGTCATCATCGTCATCATCATCATCATCATCATCACCATCACTAGTCACCAACATCATCATCATCTTCACCATCACCAACATCATCATCATCATCATCATCGTCACCATCACCATCACCATCACCACCATCATCATCATCATCATCATCACCATCACCATCATTAATATTATTCTCAAGACCAACAGAAAAAGACATCGCACCGAATGACAGAGATTTTGTCAATTATCAGTGGGCATGAAGTCGGTTGGTTTGGCCATGTAACGAGGACATCATGTCAAAAGGCATTGAGATCGAGAGATCGAGAGAGAGAGAGAGAGAGTTGGCCGTAGCCTGGGGCGGCCATCAAGTTCATTGTCTCTGCCTCATAACATCATGCATCAACCTTTACTTGAATGTAAAGAGCCGCACGGCGGTCTCCAAAGCAATGATTTCCACCGCTGCGATCGAAGCCCTCAAAGCCAACCCTTTGTACAACGGAAAGGTCAGGATGTTCCTGTTGCCATGACGATCCTCTTGTCCATAGAAACGGTTCTTATCTGTCATCGCATGCTCCATTTTTCTCTCTTATATAACCAGTTAGATAAGATGAATGAGGCGGAGATGGAGAAGATGAATGGGGGTGACCTAGAAGGATGTGCTCAATGTGAAGGATGTGCTCAATGTGAAGGATTGCAACCTCAAAAGAATGAACTTTTATGCGCTTGTAAAGCTGTATTGCTGGCAGAAGGCTCCATAAGAAGGAATACAATGTCAAAAGAATGAACTTTTATGCGCTTGTAAAGCTGTATCGCTGGCAAAAGGAATGCAATGTAAAAAGAATGAACTTTTATGCGTTTGTAAAGCTGTATCGCTGGCAGAAGGCTGGATGAGAAGGAATACAATGTAAAAAGAATGAACTTTTCTGCGCTTGTAAAGCTGTATCGCTGGCAGAAGGCTGCATGAGAAGGAATACAATGTCAAAAGAATGAACTTTTCTGCGCTTGTAAAGCTGTATCGCTGGCAGAAGGAATACAATGTAAAAAGAATGCACTTTTATGCGCTTGTAAAGCTGTATCGCTGGCAAAAAGAATGCAATGTTAAAAGAATAAACTTTTCTGCGCTTGTGAAGCTGTAGCGCTGGCAGAAGGCTCATGAGAAGGAATACAATGTCAAAAGAAAGAAGTTTTCTGTTCATGTATGGCCAGCAGAATTCAGAAATTCAGAAGAAGAAAAATGTAGTTCCTTATCGTAAAGCTTTTAGATGCTTGTATAGCTATACAGTATAAAATGATTTCTAGCAGTCTGAAAGCAGGATACCAATCTTCCCAAAAGCATTTTAGGGTTTTGAACTTTTTGTGACTATATCTGCAAAATACACTTCTGTTCATACACTGTCTGAAAGAAAAATGTTCTTCTTCATATGTTATGTTTTCTTCTTTAAATTGTACAATGCAACTAAACTTCGTACTTTGCTCCTACCAGTATGCCAAGTCACAAAGTGTTGCCAAGAAAAAAAATAGAAAGAAAGAAAGGCAATGGGATCCTGTTCATTTATAGTTTAAGACAATTTTTTTGAAGATGTTCATTATAATCCATGTCATAAATACCCCAAAAGAGTTTTATATTCAATAAAAACTTTATTCATTATCAAAGTCGGGTATCTTTAATACCTTGCCTGCTGTGAAATCATTCATTCAAAGTTGGCATGATGAAATACCTACCAGAAACCTTTACTGTATCTTACTGTGTCAGATCAAATTGAAAATGTCTGACAAATTGATTTTCAGAGCTAAGCGATACGCAGGCTCCAACATAAAAGAGAAAAGATGTGAAATTGATGCGGCCTGGATACCGAGGCGGGAATGGGAGCAGAACTAGAGTAATGGTAGGTTTATGGAGAATAAGGAGAACCCGACCGTGAAAAAGGGGTCAGCCATTGAACAGAGGATACTTGGTTCTGTTCACATAAGGCCTGTCCTCATTAGCTCGAGATTGCCAAATATCCTGCTATTTGAACTATCCCGATCGCAAATAATCCAGTTAGTTTGCGTCTTCATTAGCCCGCAGTTGCAAATAGCGGGATATTTGGTTGAGATAATCATCCCAAGATATCTTGGGCTAGTTTGCAAAATATCCCGCTATTTGTCCGATGCGTCTTCACCACCCCGAAGAATCACACTATGCGCGAACGCTGAGCAAAATATCTCGAGCTAATTTCTCGAGCTAGAGTTTCAAGTTTCGAGGCGAATCTCGAGCTGATGAAGACGCGATTTGTAACTTTGGATTATTTCCCAAATCAGGAATAGCGGACTATTTGGCAATCTCGAGCTGATGAAGACATGCCTATTTAGGATTGCTTATCTTCATTCAAGATGATGGTCTTCTGGAGAAGAGATCTTGTACAGGTAAGGGCGTTAGGTAGGGGCAAGGTAATGGTTTATTCTGAAATTTCATTCTCAGCCAAATGGCTGAATTGCAGAATTTGAAATACATCTTTCTTTAAAAAGCATGACTTGGTTTTTATTTTCAAGTAAAATTAAAAGAGAATGAACTGCGTATGAATATATATCATAAATGCTTCTAAAATAATGCACACACAAAAAACCAGCAACATTTAGAGTGATTATGCCTATTTTGGACTTCTGGGCACTGTTGTTTTTCAGGATATCCATTTTTTGTTTAGGTGATATATTTTTGTGATGTTACATTTTAGCAAAAATTGTTTTCTCAAAGATAGTTACAATATGAACATGGCCCATGAAACTGGTGATGCAGGAGGGGAGGGATAATAACTACACCTTGATATCTCCTTTAGTGACAAGCTATTCCTTTATTCGTTGGGGATTTCATCTTCTTCACCTCTCCATCTAGCCCAGGCTTCCGATTTCCACCCGTCTTTATCCCCGCTGCTTAGGGGGGGGGGGGGGGGGGGGAAGACGAGAAAGGGAGAGGGCACTTTGCCCGGCGTCAAGCCCATTATTTCCACAGGGGAAAGATGATAGAGAGGGGAGGGACCACCCGCCTTGAAAAATGCCACACACACGCACAAATTAAGACTTCTATGGTTACCGAGAAAGGTGGAACGCTTATAAAACCATAAAGGTTTCTTTTAACAGCGCAGCCATTAACATAATCCAGATAATCTTTAAAAATGTTAACCAATAAGTATATAAATCCATCTCAGATTATGGGATCTCCACTGTACTAAGTTAGCAATTCATTTGTTGCTAGGATTAAAGAAACGTTTCCTGAAAGCCAGGCTACACACTAGCTCTATATCCCTTTGCATTAGATAATAATAATAATAATAATAATAATAATAATAAAAACGGTGCTAATAAAGGGCCCAGATTATTATAGCGCAGTATTGGCCACATGCACATCATATTCATAAAGTATTATATTGAACCATTTCAGTGCTTGTACCAGCCTATAAACAGTTCAATTTTTTTTTTATCCACTGTAGCCTCATTCAAGACATAGCTAATTTTAACCTAGCGATCAAGGAATTCATTCTTTTACCGAGTGATGTAAGAACTGATGAGAGCGATGTAAGAAGTGATGTAAGAACCAATGAGGGTGAAGGCAGAGCAAATGGGGATTTACTGATTCAGCTTGGTTTGAGAAGGAAGATATTGGGTAAAAAGCCATCAAGATTTATGGCCACACCACCAAAACCTCTCATCCAGTGTCTGGTTGCCAGGGTAACACAATAATGCCCTCCAGTAGCCCATCTTGTCTTCATTTTCTGGGGTTGCCACGGCGATGATGACAGAGGATACTTTGCACTTCGGCCCTCTTTCAATCCCCGATCCTCGCTCCTTCTCGTATTTCATCCATCTCCGCTCTTCTTTAGTATCTCTCCAATTTCATCATCGGTTTTCAGCTCAGTTGCCCTTCTTTCGTTACAGACTTCTTTTATCCTTGCCCCTATTAAAGGTAAAGACCAGTATTGGAAACGCCCCAATTTCAAAAAATGAAACGGAAGCTCTCATTACCAATCATGTGAAAGAATATGTTTTGACAAATACATGATAACAAATTTGCCGGGAAACCGCCTACTAATTGAAATATTTGGTAAATTATTATATCTATTTGACTGTGAGAGATATAGGGTAGTCCCATATACATCTTTCTGTGTATAGTGCTTGTAACTTTACGAAGAATGGGCCAAATTTCATTTTGATGATTCCAGAACCTTGCAGTACACACCAATACTTATATGCTAGATGATCAACCTTTTCTGATCGATTCCACAACGTTTCTTTCACAATGCAATCGCATGACCATAACTGGTCTTTACCTTTAAGATCCACTGTGAATTTTCACGATATGAAAAGCTCTTTCAGGCGAGGAAAAGGTCACTTAATGAAATGTTCTGTTTTAACTTTGTTGTCAATGATAGGACCTACTTTCATGTCTGAGAGCTCCATTTTCAATTATGAATAGTATAAATATGAAATATGAATACAATTTGTCTTCATATTTCATATTAGTTTGCTCTAGGTCGATTGCAAATGACATGCAGTGCAAGATATTCTCTGTGCAATTTGAAAGGTGATATGAACTTTTTTTTTACACAATAATAGCTATTAACTATAGTTCTGAATGGTAAGTTTAGAGTTAGCCTGCTTTTAAATCAGGGGGGAGGGGCTGGGCCTCTTTACACTCATAATAAGAAACAGTTCCATTTACTGTTCAGATAATTAATTACCTTGAATTATAAGCATATTTTGGCTAATGAATATACTGATCAGATCAAAAGTAACTTCAAGGAAACAATTTATTTGTCATATCTATTAAATGGATCTCAAGATGAAAATAGTCTGCGACACAGACACTATTTGCAGCTTGCACAAAATCAACTGCAACGTGAGCCCAGACTAAACTGTCAATGTCTGTGTCTCAAATGGCAGCGACAGCTACTGTAGAGGACCAATGAATGCAAATTCATAGTCTTGATACTCCAGACCCTGTATTCTGTTTCAAGATGAAAGAGGGTCTGTAACTGCAGGCTACTATGGTGGACTGTATGAACGTAGGTGGCTTGGCAGCTTGTACAATCAATACACAATGGTATGACTCTACACATAGGCTAGTTTGTAGGCATGAACCTGTGTCGGTCACAATGTGCCCCGCCGCGGCACCAATGTCCTTTGGCAAGACATTAATCTACACTTGCCACTCTCCACCCAGGTGTTAAATGGGTACCAGTAGGAAGAAATTCCTTAAATGCTGTGTGCGTCGAAATCGGCAGCCTAGCATAGCCGGGTAATGTTGGAGCGCCTGGAGGACCTTGCAAGGTCAATACGTGCACTATACAAGAATCCAATATTATTATTATTATAAAGTGTCTGAACTATAAGACTATCAAGACTACACAGACCACTGCACTTCATAGGCGATGTACTATATCTGCTTCTGACACAGCCAGAGAATGAAAATGCAAGGCTAGGCTCACGGATTTGTGGAATTATTGATGTTCATGTGCCAAGCAAGATTCTGTGCGTGCAGACTATACAATACACATAGGACCAATATTACAATATGAATGCAATTCTATATAAGGTTACTCCTGTCAATCATGTTTGATGTTTGATTGGCAGGTTGAATGAGAAGAAAGAGCCATCATGATTTCAATAAGTACTATTGCCTGTCACACCCTGTTCATACAATACAAAACAGTCGCTCGCGCACTACTCACCAAAAAACAGAATGAGCACACACCAACGTTATTCTATATTTTTCCAGTAGTATTGAATATTCTATCTCTCTCTTCTCTCTCTTTGACTCTGTTCTCTATCTCGCTTCTTGTCACCTTTTCATTTCACCAACTTTGTGTATCCCAAAACTTTTAACCCCCCCCCCCCCTCCCATGGTACCAATCTCCTCATTAACCTTTATGATCTCTCACATCAATTTTTCAATTTGTCTTCTTCCACTTTGGCAGTGACCCCTTCTTCTTGTGACCTCCATCTTCTTTTCATCTTGAGTCTATAGGTGTGTCTTCATCAGCTTGAGATTGCCAAATATCCCGCTATTTTAACTATCCTGATCGAAAATTATCCAGTTAATTTGCATCTTCATCAGCCCGAAGTAGCAGTTAGCGGGATATTTGGTCGAGATAGTCATCTCAAGATATCTCGGGCTAGTTTGCAAAATATCCCGCTATTTGTCCTGTGCGTCTTCAAGTTTCGAGGTCGAGTCGCGAACTGATCAAGACGCGATTTGTAACTTCGGGATTATTTCCCAAATGAGAAATAGCGGGCTATTTGGCAATCTTGAGCTGATGAAGACATGCCTTATCTCCCGTTCTCATCACACCTTCCTTGCGGCTAATCGTTCGGAACTGTGAGAATGGAGGAGAGCCGAGGATTAGGGGGGTTGAAACAAAATCGGGTCGAACGGGTATCGCTGCCCGGTGATTTTCTTCGGGGTGTGAAATCGACTCGAGGTTTGTGAAGATAAGAGAAGCGATAATCACTCGAGAGGCGGGTGAATTGCTTTATGGGAGGACATGATCGTAGTAGGAAACATTCTTGAATGTTGGGTTCAAGATCAATGAGTGCTATGTTTCAAGAGTTTGCTTAGGGTCACTGTAGCCTGCAGCACACTGGCGCACATAAGTATCAACTGTGTGTGCACATAAGTATCAACTGTGTGCACATAAGCATCAACTGTGTGCACATAAGCATCAACTGTGTGCACATAAGCATCAACTGTGTGCACATAAGCATCAACTGTGTGCACATAAGTTTCAACTGTGTGCACATAAGTATCAACTGTGTGCACATAAGCATCAACTGTGTGCACATAAGTATCAACTGTGTGCACAATAAGTATCAACTATGTGCACATACATGTAACTATCAACTGTGTGCACATAAGTTTCAACTGTGTGCAAATAAGTATCAACTGTGAGCACATACGTATCAACTGTGTGCACATACATGTAACTATCAACTGTGTGCACATAAGTTTCAACTGTGTGCAAATAAGTATCAACTGTGAGCACATACGTATCAACTGTGTGCACATACATGTAACTATCAACTGTGTGCACATAAGTTTCAACTGTGTGCACATAAGTATCAACTGTGTGCACATGAGTTTCACCAACACTACATGAGGTGTATCCCTACCACTTCAAGATCTAGAGAACATCATTCAGAAACTTGCATTTTGTCTATTTGGACCCAGAAGGGCATTGACCCATTCACTATTACATGGAAGTTAGTGCCCTTCTGGCACTGAACGCACATTTTTATTGAACAGTTTCAGAAGAAACCAGTTAAGTTTGTATTATTCCTACAGTGGAAGCGAAGAGTGAAAAGTTTCATGAAATAATCTCGTGAAATATTCCTGTAGGAATATGTTCGATAGCTATCCTATCTCAAGTCAGAAATGGCATCATGCAAATAACCAACGCAGAAGTGCCCCTTACATCTTTTTATTGATATATCAGTACACTGATACAGACTAAATGACAAATTTATTTTCAGGCCAAGAATGATTGATAGCGCATTTGCTTCTGCACAACAGACGAGGCCAAATCAGTTGGTAAAGTCATGTTCATTGCAATGAGTCACACTATTGAAAGTGAAAGAAGAGAGCAAAGAGAAAGTAAAGATGGTTGAAAAGATGGTTGAAGAGAGAGAGTGTGTGCACGGGTTTGGAGGAATAGAAGTTCGATAGGAAAAGAGAGGAGAGAGAGGAGAGAGAGGAGGGAGGAAGGAGGGAGGAAGGAGGGAGGAGGGAGGAAGGAGGGAGGAGGGAGGAAGGAGGGAGGAGGGAGGAAGGAGGGAGGAGGGAGAGGGAGGGAGGAGGGTAGGGATAAAGGGAGGAGACGGAGGGAGAAGAGAGAGGGAGAAGAAAGAGAGAGGGAGAAGAAAGAGAGAGAGGGAGAAGAAAGAGAGAGGGAGAAGGAAAAGAGAGAGAGGGTAGGGAGGGAGAGAGGGAAAAGAGGGTGAGAGGGTAAAGGGGAGAAGGAGGGAAAAGGAGAAGGGGAGAGAGGAGGGAAGGAGAGAGAGAGAGAGGGGGAGGGAGGAGCAAGGGGAGAGGTCAGAGGGAGAGAGGGAGAAGGAGAGGGATGTCGGACAGGAGGAAAGCAAAAAGAAAGAGAGAGGGAGAGGGAGAGAGAGAGAGAGAGAGATGCAGAAGGACATTGATTCTACGTCAAAGAATCCAAGTTAGTGCCCTTCTTGCTCTCAGCAGACACTGTCAAACCATTATAAAGAGCTAACAAAAAAACGAAGTAAAAATGGAAGGGAAAGTTCCCAGGAAATGGAGAGACGCACTGAAGTAGAGGAAAAGGAGGCCATCTCTACCGACTTCCTGCAGTATCACCTTTCCTCTTATGCCCTGTCCAGACTGTAGGAAATTTATACGAAACTTGTATTTAAACGTTTTAAAGAAACGTTGTAAGAATTGCTATATAATGAAAGGAGCATTCAGACTAGGAAAAACATCTTGTAAGGAAACATAGTACAAAGTAACTGGTTTTGGAGGTTGATTGCCATGGCAGCTAGCTAACCATCAAGTGTGCAAGAATATGATAAGCCACCCCCTCTAGTTAATAGTTATACGATTTTCAAACGTTACAACATTCAGTTTGGAGTGGGACCCTGATATTGATAGTTTTCTTTTGAAATGATGCTCATGAGGTTTCATTATACAACGTTTCTTCATATAGCGTTCAGATTATAGGTAATTACATGTAGAAGAGAATTGTAAAGCTATACATCGAATCTCTGTAGTATGAAGGCAGCGTGAGTTCATGGGTTAACTACAGCATGCCTAAACTCAATCTGTCCCGCTTCACACGTAGAAGAGAATCGTATAGCTATACGGTGAATCTCTGTAGTATGAACACAGCACGAGTTCATGGGTTAACTGCAGCATGCCTGAACTCAATCCGTCCCGCTTCACATGTAGAAGAGAATGGTACAGCTAAACGGTGAATCTCTGTAGTATGAAGGCAGCGTGAGTTCATGGGTTAAATGCAGCATGCCTGAACTCAATCTGTCCCGCTTCACAATCCCACCTCGGACGGACGAACGAACGAAGACAAAGCGGGAGAAAGAATGATGAGAGAAACAGGACGGAAAGAGGGAGAACGAACGAGAGCTAAAAATGAACACATCAACTTCTGCTGGCACCCATCTGTAAAAGAAATCGCTCCCTTTTCCTCTGTTCGCTTGGCCTGATTCCACGGATTTAATAGGACACAGAGTTTAGGACGGATCGGTATTGAACTAGCGCTGAACTAATGGGACCGGGCAGGGCCACGAGAGAGAGCTAACCTTTAAAGGTGTTCGTTAACGCTTCATGAAAATATTGACATCAGCAAAAAAAGAAAATACAGGGAAGCAGTGACTGCTTTAGCTCCAAAATAGCTCTGGTAAACTCAAAAAGAGGCTCTCTTTTTATAACAATACAATAGTCAATACACAGTATCAATGTGAGAAATTCAAACTTATACAATACCTAATCTTAACAGAGATCCTAAGGTCAGAAAAGTATGTTTTACACTGATTCCCATCCTTGTTATTTGCGTCTCCATGTCGACTATTTGCAAAGATATACATGGTATAAACAATGCACATAAATTCAAGAATTTTCCATCAAATCATAAATATGGACATAATCACAACCACGACTATACTAGCCTTAACCATATTTACAAAAAAATTGCAGAAACCTTGGTTATCAATAAATGATTGATTTCAACTTTAAATTTCAAGTAAAGATAAAAAAGGGGCTATTGATATAAATGTAGTCTAACTATTGTACATGTACCTCATGCAAAGGGAACATTCCATACAGTCTTCTGTAAATTAATATTTTACTTTTATACAAACTGTATGACATTAGGATCAATATCTCATTTCAGCAAAATGCTGATGCAATCCAAACATCTGAATATGAATTTTTCAGCATTAAACGGGCAATGACCAACTCGCATTCAAATGCTACACGTAAATAACGCATGCCGGAAGACGAGAACAGCGATAGGATAGGATCCGCAGCACCCCTAGAAGCCAGAGGTGAGAAAAGGGTCACCTATTTTGGCTTCCTCAGCATCCAAATTAAAAAAATATCAAACAGGATTTAGACAGATATGACAGGAAGATTACCAAGAGCATACCGAGGGGTCAGTGACACAAAGACGGAACTCCATTTTGGCCATTTTGAGAAAAAGTGGTTTATATGTCACTGACCACTTGGGCCTTAAGGAGTTGATCTATGTTTCACTAGCCATTGACTTCAATGGGGTGTTGGTTGGAGTCAAGTCTTTGTGTTTCCTGGAAAACCCACATTTTTCAGAACATTTTGATATGAAATACTCATTTGGGCAAAATATGGAGTTACGTCTGTGTCACTGAACCCTCGATATCATACATGTAGGCCGAGATTCAGAAGAACGTTCACCCATGTCCTGTAATATATGAGTAACGCCCGTCTGACTCTGAAGGAGATAAGCCGATATGATCATGATTTGTATGTGTGTTTGAATAATTCACAGTGCTATCTCCGTCATGCATCTTACGAGCATAGGCTATGGCTAGGGAGGATTCGAGTGCTAAGATAACTCAAGACCGGGTTGGGAGAAGGATGGCGGATTGGAAGCGGTCGCCAGGCGGCGGGGGTGAGAAGAGGGTCAGTTGAAAAGCCCATTAATGCATGCATGCAGTCACAAGTGAAGAATGCCCGCTTTCAGTACACACGACCTGCATGCAGAATTATGTTTCATAATTATATTATGTGTTAGGAGCCATAAAGGCGTTAAACTGTGTGTTATAGCATGGTAAACCGTCGCAAAAAACGGACTTGCCCGTAAGCAATGAGCTTTGTGTTATAAGAGACAAAAATGTGAAGTGTATGACACCTTACGTCATCATGAAACACCACTGGTTTTGCCTCATTATGTCTGAACGAACCTTGAATGACGTTCTTGCTCTTTACAGGCAATATGGATACAGTGTACTCCTGGTAATCTTTTGAATATTGAGAGCATCTGAAGAGCTAATTACTTCGAGTCTGCAATGAATAACTTCACAATTTAAAGGAAATTATCACCAGCTCGCACTTCCATAATTTTTTGTTGCAAAAGTCAAGCCAGGTAAATTCAAGCTTAATTATTAGATAACAATAAATTTCAATGAAATAAGAAGAAAAGTGCAACATTGGTAGCTTGGCTGTACTAATATTTACATGTAAGACCAAGTTAAGACCTATATCCTATGCATAAGTTCATATGATTTGACCCCCTAACCTACTTTCTACATGAGCGTCACTTCTCACCATCTATCATAAATATTTAATTTGGGTTAGCTAGCCTTGCTTCCAGGCAAAGTGGGTTTTCCCCTCTATTAAAACGGGAGTTGGACCAAGTATGGAATGTGTATACCATCGCAAATGATGCATCTAATTGAACAATGGACAGTACCAGTCAATTTCGGACGAGGCTACACACATCATCATTTTAATTGGAAATAAAATTCCCCAAGCCTGGAGGGGAGGTTATTTAGGGGACTGTCAAAGAGAGAAAGTAGGACACCCGATCATTAATCACGGTCAGTGGTCATCCAACTGTTCAGTCAGGCAGGCCGTATGTCGGTCGTCCAGCGATGCTTCACTAGGTGTTGGGTCTGACAATGAAGCACGACCAATCAATATCAATACAGGGTACAGTTGGTCTACTTCATCGGACTTAGATAGCCGATTAAATTCTGAAGATAAAATCAGGCGTCAGTCTGTAACAGGAGGAGAATCTCCAGCCACGTCAATTCTCCGGATAAAAATTAATATTCAAACGCCATAATTCTTGAGTGATCAAAATGAAAATCTGAAGTGACTGTCGGAAAGGAGACTACTTCTGAATATGCACACCTCTACATGCAGCCAGAGAATCTTGCCTGTGGCACATGCATTGTATTCAAGCACAGTCACTTTTATTATTTAGTACAATTCGTCTAAATCATAAAATAGGCCTACAGATTCAGATTGCACAATTAAAACCCAACACTGCAAGATAAACCATAACCTAAACCTAATCGATCACCCAAAAAACAACCCTAACCCTAAACCTATAACTTTGACAAAATAAAGCCCAGAGCGATTGCTGCCAGAGCATATCATCGGTGGGTGACAAAACCTTGTATCTCAATTTTTTGAGATTTTCATTTTTTTTGCATAATTGTGTACCTAATGGCCTACGACACCACCTGATAAATCCATGGAACGCCTCCTGTCTCGGTTTTTTCACAAATTCCACACAAAGGACGGTGTCACAGCACTAAATCTGTTGAGACAGGAAATGTTTTTGTGCTCTCCTGAAAATTCATGATTTTTGAGATACAAGGTTTTGTCACCCCACCGACGATATATGTCTGAGCATACATTGAAACACTGCATCTTCATCTCACCAAGCTAGTCAGACCAGGGCCCCTTTTCATCAAACTTATTATCAATAACAAATGCTTCAATTCAATGACTAATTTGCTCTCAGCAAATCATATGCCACGATTTCAGTAGCTTGTAACAGCTATCGCAACTTGTCATTGATATCAAGTTTAGTGAAGCAGGGCCCTGGCCTGCAGTGAACAGACAGGTGTCTCTAAAAGGTCTGCAAAAGTAGACTACTCATCTGACAGCCACTTCTTCCCCAGGACGAAGAAAAAAACAATAGAAATGGAGCAGAGTTGAAGTTCAGTCGCTAAGACAACTTGATTATTACGCATCCCTCACAAGGTGAATTACAGCCCTGCCACCGTTTTTGGTATTGCCTTACACGGGAACGAGAGGAGTTGGTTCAATTTGCATCGTTGGGGTAGACCAAGTAAATGAATAATTGGTTGATTTGCAATCCCTCTGCCCTTCTCTTGGATAGAACGTCTAACTGTTTGTTCAGAGTAAGAAGAGAGTTAACTCTGTGTTAAAGAATATGAGTCAGCACCCTTCTGGCTCCAAAAGGTGTAAATGTCAAACAATTTCTAATTTTCTATCCCATACATAATATAACCCCCCCCCCCCCATTTTTTTATGTTAAATTTCTGAGTTAACTACAGATGAGATAGAGTGAAGTATTAAAACCGTATGTGTTGGATTTGATATTGAAATTGATATTGGATTTGAAATTGGATGGATTTTAGACAACAGATTTCTGTTACAGATGATAACAAAAATCAGGAGGTCGAGGGCTCCTTTTAAAATTTAAACAAAATTTGAAACAATAAAAGAAATAAGAATTTGTTTGGAAGGAAAAAGCTCTGATCTTCAGATTTTCCCTGATGCAAAACATGAGAATCAGAAAGAACAATTAATAGCATGCTTAAAGCCAGAAAAGTGTTAATTCATGAACAGAATTGACATTCTTCTGACTTTCAATAGACAGCAGACAATAATAAAGAAAAGATAGTAGACATTGGGGATTTCCAATGACCGCAATCTGAACTGGACAAAAGAAGGATCAATTAGCCTTGTTTTAGTTTCCATAATACATTGAAAGTATACTTCTTTGTTGGATTCTTTAAAGCCCTATCAAGTTTCAGTTTTGCTTCAAGTTATCTTTAGTAATGACGATAATAATAATTAGTATTTGTAAAGCAGACACTACAAAGAGTCTGCATGCCCTTGGAAACTCTTATACTTGTCTGAACAGAGACGATTGTACGACACTTGATCCTACGACACTCCTACAGCACTTGCTCCTATGACACTTGCTCCTCAGTAATTTCCTACACTAACAGAATTCCGAACTTCTACCCTTGAATTAACACTATCCCTAACCCTTACCCTAAACCTATATTGCTATTCTGTGCTATTTATCATGTAAACTCGCATGGATTGGAAAAGAAGACTTTCGGTTATAGTTATTTAGTTATTAATGATAAAACCTAACCTTGACAGGACTGGGTGAAATGAATTGACCTGGGCAATCTTTGACTTGTGCGTAAGTCTTAGATATACATGACTTACGCATACTAATAATGCATAATATAACAAGATGCAAAATAGTGTATCTACCTAACCAACACTGTCATTCCTTTTATTTATACTTCTTTAATATCGGTAACATTCAATTTCAATTCCTCCTTTTTCCGTGACGTGACCAGGCTCAGAGTTCATGGCGTTTTCTTAATTCGTTGATGTGTTTCGCACCAGCGACCCATAACACTATTATAAATTATGCACCCATGTTGGTCCCCTAAAACACAGGAAACAGAGAGGGCATGACGTCTTGGGCTTTGTCGGGTAGGAAAGTTCTAGGGCGAGAAAAAATGGGAAGATAATTCCTCTGCATAATTGAGGAGCATCATACAACGGGCAATCGCTATCGTCTTCGTAACATGTCTCTGATCACGTAGCGAAGCAAGAGGCGGCGGCGTGGCCTTGGCAGTGCCTTAGAGATGCACAATTGAAGGCTTGTAGAGGCAGGGAGATTGAATCAAAGAGAGATGGGAAGAGAGGGGGAAGAATGGAGAGTGTAGGAGTAGGAGGGAGTAAGGAGAGGAGATAGGAAGAAGGGGAAAGAGATGGGAGAGGGAAGAGAGAGGGAAGAGAGAGGGAAGAGAGAGGGAAGAGAGAGGGAAGAGAGAGGGAAGAGAGAAGAAAGACAGGGCAGAGGTAAGAGAGAGGGAAGAGATAGCAGAGGGGAGGAATAGGGTGAGGGGGAGATTTGGACATGGTAAGAGTGAGAAAGAGGAGAGAAGAGGAAAGAAGAGACAAAGAAAGACAGATATAGAGAAAGATAGAGAAATAGACAGAGAGAGACAGAGACAGAGAAAAAGAGAGAGAGACAGAGAAAAAGAGAGAGACAGAGAGCCAGAGAAAAAGAGAGAGACAGAGAGACAGAGAAAGAGAGAGAGAGAGAAAGAAAGAGAGACAGAGAGAGTGAGCGAGCGGGGAGGTTGCTGTCTTTCTTAAAGAGCTTTTTTCTTTGATAAGTGCATGGATAATTGGAATGGATCCTCTATTGGATTTTCATATCGAGAAGGGAAAGGATGGAGACAGGTATTAATAAGGGTAATATGATACTTACAGGATATAGCATGGGTGGTGCGTGCTCAATGCACTTTCAACTCAAAATCCTTTTATCATCTATCTCTTATATGTTATGAAATTACCATCAATATTGCTTCAGTTTGTACATTGAAAAATTCATAAGGTGAGACAATGAAAATCTCTAGATGGAAGATTTCTTTATTTTCCATGAAGTTGATGGGACAACTCATTATCTTTTAAGATTAATTTTTGTACCATAAAACAGATCAGGTCGACAAAGAATTCTTTAAAAATTGAAATCTGCATTGGGTCAGTGGGTATCATAAAATAATACAGAGACTTGTCTTCTGTCAACCTCTCTGGGAAGAGGCCAATACATCAAGTGTAAGCTAGCTGCGAAGTGATTCAGTTCAATTTAGCCTCTGGGTCCGGATCGAGTCTGGATTAAACCCACTTGGGTATTGAATATGAAAGGGGTTTATAAAGGTGTCATTAAAAAGACCCTGATCTTCATGTTTCAAAGTTCAGTTTCTCTGATACAGTTCAATTTAGCCTCTGGGTATGGATCGAGCCGGGATTAAACCCACTTGGGTATTGAATATGAAAGGGGTTTGAGGGTGTGATTAGAAAGACCCTGATCTTCATATTTCATAGTTCAGTTTCTCTCTCCCCCATTATGTATCCATTCTGAGCTAGCTCATGGTAGCTGGCCTTGACATTTTAATATAAGAAGCTTGAGACGAGTTTCGTGCGGCATGGAGAATGATTGAGATGGGGAGAGTGAGAGACAGAGAGGGGGGAGAGAGGGGGAGAGAGAGCGAGCGAGCTAAGAGGGGGAAAGGAAAAGGGTATGGGAGAGAAAGAGGGAGAGGACGAGAGAGATAGTTAGGAGAGAGAAAGAGAGAGAGAGAAGGAAAAAAAATAGGAGAGAGAGAGAGACAAAGAGAGAGAGAGAATAACAGAGAATAACAGATAGATAAAGAGAGGGTGAGAGAGAGGGAGTGAGAGAGATATAGATAAGAGTGAGAAGGGGAGAGAGAGAGAGAGAGAGAGAGAGAGGGAGGATAAAGGCTGAGATGGAGTAGGAATAAAGGATGCATGGCATGGCTTGCCTCTTGCTCAACAGAACTCTTTTTCATCCTCTAGCCAGTAATGATTTCAAGTCATTCACTGGGAAAGAAAAGAGGGGAATACAAAGGATTCCATACTTATTATAACAGATCTTACTCTCATTCACTCTCACTGAATACATCAAATGATGACATGTGAAATATTGACACCGATTGCATACATGCCAACATTTGAAAATCAGAAATCTGTACAAATTATGCTATTTAAAAAAAAAAGAGGAACAATCCTAACTCTCCTATTCAATACTACAGACAAATTTGTACAGGAAGAGGAACACCTGCATTAAAATGATAATTATCTTCTCCCAAAAAGAGGAATGTTCCTCTTTAATCTGTACAGTTGGCATGTATGCGATTGCGACCACAGCCAGTTGCATATCTACGTCTCTGCATCTCAATATGTGACCGCTATCAAGGATCGAGGTGAGATTGACGTAAGAGAGGCAATGATAAAACGCCACCTTGAACACCAACCAACGTAGTCGACCATGGTCCAGGCCTCATACATCCCCATAACATTGAGGTGCTTTATTTATCCCAGCTTCCATTAATAGGGGTTTCAGTTCGATGACGTCACACGTTGACAGCGCTTGACCGAGAGCGAAAGTGAGTGGGAGCACTGTGTGTGTCCGGAATACACACATAACCAATAGGCTCCACGTATCTTCCACTCACTGGCCGTAGGATGAATTACGGCACCAAATTTCGGCTACAGTCGTGATAGTTCGGAAAAGTCAGCGCCCCTTTCGGAACTTCTGCGGCGCTCATTCTACAGGGAAAAAAACCCCGAGTCCTTCCGATGAATAGCCGACATACTAAGCTACACGGGGATACCTTGGACATTTCTGTAGCATCAAAACTCGCAAAGAAAATCGGTAAACAAGTTTTGATCTCCAGATTACGAGTTTTTCCTTGGATCTACATGGAAAATCCAACAGTAAGTTTGAAAACTGTATATATCTAGATTCTAAAATTTACAATATTATTCTGTTTTACCATTTCATAAACTACGGAAAGTGATTTTTGAACGTCAAATATTTTACCAGATCGTTCCATTCCTCCCTTCTCCGGATCCGTATTCTTCCACTGGCCTGGGTTTTCCCACTGGCCTCGTCCATTTTTTCAGGGGGTGGGTATTGTGTATTGAGGGGAAAAGAGTGATAATTATAGCTGCAAATCGGCCTTAAATTTGTGCTTGAACATCTATAATTGTAAAATTGATAACAATTTGAACCTCCAATATGTTTTTTTTTGCAATGTATTTAATATTAGACATGATTTATTTCAATAAAATTTATTTCACGAATAGTATATTTTTCTGGGATCGGTACGAAATGGTACGCTCGGAAAATGATTCGTGATGAAATTGCTGGTGGTCGAATGCTATTTGGAATGTGAGTTTTGATCATTTTTACGAATACGAATGTGATTTCATGCCGAAAATCACTGTAGCTTTGTATAGTTATTGTTTACCATAATTAACAATTATATTTCGTGGCAATGTTGTTGTTCTCCTCAAATCTTAATCGTTTTTGGCATGATAATTTTCGAGTAGCAGAAAGAGGAAAATTGCGTTTGTTCAGTCCCACATGTACATATTTGTGTGTGTTAATGTTAAAAGATGCTACTAGTATTCAATTTTGATCGACATCAAGTCATCAACACCCTACGTACTATTGCGTACCTACATCTTATCATTGCCCTACCTCTCCAGAATAATATTTTGTTGTGGCCTAATGCACTTTCTTATGATGAAGTATGATTATTGAAAATATAAATACTAATCAAGTTAAGGATAAAATAGTTTGTGTACCCAGTTTATTTAGATATGCAACTCTTCTTGTTATTTACACAAAAAAAACAGGAGCTGAGGCAAATCAGTAGACTTCGCATTCCTTCAACATGGAGCAGGCATCCCCGCCAGTACCACTACAGGAGGCCCAACTAGACTCGACACAAATGAGCAGGACAGGTAGATGGAATTATGATTTTTAATTTTCCTTTATTACAAAGTTACTTGTTGAATAATAATAATATCAACAACAAGGCAGGTTTTAAAGTTGAAGAGGCTAGTCTTTCACTTTAATTTATTATTTAAGGGACTTATTTACAAAAACAAAGAGACCTTAAATATTCTCCTTACCCATGGTCGTTCACCAGGGGCCTGTTTCACAAAGAGTTAAGTAGACTTAGAAATCGCACTTAAATTCCAAGCACATCCGCAGTATTTAACGCGTAGTCTCATTTATAGACTTCCCAAAAGTGCGCTTCCTCTGAGCATGATCTGACCAATGAGGCACGCAACTAAGAATTTAAATGCGATTTTAAGTCTACTTGCCTCTTTGTGAAACAGGCCCCTGGTTTTGCACTGAATTCAATGTTTTATTTTATTTTCATTTTTTTTTCCCTTTACATAGAAAGCACAACAACGATGGATGAGGTCGCCCAAATCACTGATGGTCAGGATTCCTTGTCATCAGGACAGCAAGCAGCGACTTGTCAACACTCTAATCCAGGAAGTAGTGATGGTAAATAAAATCATGACTCTTTTCTAATTCATAACATACAGTACAGACTACAATTCCTTAAATTTTATTTTACTTGCTTAGAGGGCCCTATTCTTTTAATAATATTGTAAACTTATAGTTACATGATGAAAATGTTAGATTTCATTGCTATTATTTCCCTTTATTTAGAACCCGCAACAACGATGGATGAGGTCGCCCAAATCACTGATGGTCAGGACTCCTTGTCATCAGGACAGCAAGCAGCGACTTGTCAACACTCTAATCCAGGAAGTAGTGATGGTAAATAAAATCATCACTCTTTTCGAGTTCAAAAAATAGTAGACAGAACTACAATCCCTTTTAAAAATGTTTACTTGCTTAGTATTCTTTTAATAATATTGTAAACTTATAGTTACATGATGCAAAATCAACAAAAAATATATCTAAATGATTAAAAACACTTATTGTTCATTTGGTTCCTATTTACTTAGATAATTAACCATCTATTCCATTTATTTTTTGTTCTATCTGTAGAAATTGGACCTTACTGCACAGCCGCAGGACTTCGCAGACACCACTTCAAGGCAAAGGAAGAACTCTCTACGCTCAATACTATTAAGAATGGTCTGGTACTAGAACTGTTTTATTATTTGTCTAGTGAGTGTAACATGTCTACTCCATCGATAGCTAAATTATTAATTCGCTTAGTAGGAGTTTCAACTGTTGAGAAAAAGGTGTATAACTACATTACCAGAATTGTAGACAAGCACAAGTTAATAAAACGAAATTCCAAAAGTAATGCTAGAGACGTAAAGTTGTCCAAGCTAAAAGAAGAAGAGTTTGTGTTCTATAGGAGTAAATCTTGTGCAACCCCAGACACTCCAAGAAAGAGGAAACTGAAGGCACAAGTTCAGGAGGTGAGAGCAGAGAGCAGAGGTGTGAAAAGAAACTTGGCAGCATCAGAAGCTGAAAATGAAATGCTCAAAGAAAGAATGGAAGAACAGAGGGTGCATTTGGAATTCCTTGAGGAAAGAGTTGGTGGTGTTACAGAGGCAGACATGATGAGCCTATCAAAGGATTTTAGGGAACTGCAAGAACAACACACCATAATATGTAATGATATGTCCAAACTAACGGCTGAATTCGACCCAACCTGCCATGAGTTGAAAACCTACAAACAGAAATATGAGACAAAGGAGAATCAACTGAAGATCTTGGAGAAGAAGTTGAGCGGATGTCAAGGAAAGCTTCAGAAGGTAAACACAAGAAATGTGAACAAAAAGTTGAAGAGAAGAGATGACAGCATCAGCAACCTGAAGAAGGAGAAGGCTAGGTTACAAACAGTTGTAAACGAATTACAAGAAGAAGTGGAATTGGGGTCAGCTCAAATAAGCAAGGCAAAGCAAACCATCGACAATTTGCAGAGAGGAATTGATGAGACTGCCTCGTCGAGGAGGGTGATGTACAAAAAGGCATGGTATGAAAAAAAGCAAAGAACTCGACAATCATCGGGAACAATTAAGGAAGATTTGAATGACCTAAAAGATAGAGTAATTTTCTTGGAAACAAGAAACAAGGAGCTCGAAGAATTAATAGATCTGATCGAGGATGATGCCATAATCACCTTTGAGGAAGGCCGATACAATGATTCCATCAGGCAAACGATTATGGAGTTGCTCTCCCAAAATGTGTCCCTCAATAAAGTAAACTCTGTCATTCGGACAGTCGTCAAAAATTTGACGGGAAAGGTGATAGAACGCTTGCCATCAGCAGGGACACGATCCAAGCTTGCTTTAGAAGCTAATCACCTTGCTTCTATAGAAGTTGCCCTCGCAATGCAGAAGAGTAAGCCTGAAGAAGCCATTGGAAATTGCATACACGGCGATGGAACAACAAAACACCACCGGAAATATCAAAATTTCCAGGTCACATTACCAGACGGATCATCGCGCACAATGAGCATGGTGGAGATGGGAGCAGGTGATACTGAAGCTGTGGTTTCAGCCTTCACGGACAGGGTTAAGGATTTAGCTGAAACCCTTGCGAATCTCCAGGACAGAGACCAAGACACGATCTACAAAGAACTGATAACTACCGTAAAATCGACCATGACTGACCAAGGCGCGACAATGCCACAATTTAATGACAGACTCCGGACTATGAGAGAGGACCTCCTTCCTGAGGTGGTTGGTCACTGGGACCAACTGCCAGATGACGTTAAATCGTGCATGGGTGACTTTGGAAAGTTTTTTTGCAAGATGCACCCTTTAGTTAATTTTGCTGAAGAAGTTGACAAGGTTTTAAAGACGTTTGAAGACATCACCACCTCAGGAAAACATGCCCACACATTAATTACATCCGAATCAGGCGTTAAAAGGCTCGTTCGGACCTCTAGTAAAGCCTTCCATAGTCGTGGGTGCGACAGATCAGGTGTGGAGGATGTTTTCACAGCATACCTCGCAAATGCTTGTGGCACCACAAATAAGTTGGTGGATTTCATTGGCAGTCGTGCTAACATCCTCTTCGAAGGTGCTTCTGCACTATACTTCCATGTGTCACACATATCTGAATTCTTGTCGATGATGGAGCACAAAAATAACCTCCTCCTTGCCGTGGAGGAAGATGCAGGCGAGAAGATATTGATCGCAGAGCTCCGTGCTCTTGGCATATTCTACATTGCGGTCATCAAACCACTGTGGGATAAAATCAAAGCAGCCGACAATATCTTTGATACAAATGCCCCTCTCCATCAAGTTCAGTCCAAGCTCCATGAATGGAAAGACGATGCCTCTCCCCTCCTAGCTGGTGACAGTCCTTTTAACATCGACACCTCCGATGACGTTTCCCAAAAACTTCTGGAATCGTGTGATCCAGACTCCGAGGTGCTCACCACCCAGGCACTTGAACTAATTTCTTGTGCGGTCCTGTTGATATTGCAGCGTCAATGCAAAGACCAACTCCCGGGTGGGAAGTATTGGGAGGTGTCAGAGGAGGTGTCAGAGAGGTTCAAGAACGTACCTAGCACTAATCTTATAGGAGAGCGTGATTTTGCACAGCTGGACCTGCTCATCCGCAAGAAACCCTCGGCACGACTCACAACCCTGGAAACAATCATAATGTGGACCAACAATCAGACTCCCGACTGGCTCGATTCACTCTCATTCGAAGAACGTAGCAAATACATGAAGGCTGCCAGACAATGTTCTGATGATATCCTAGCCCGCTATGCCAGAAGAAAAAAAGAAATTAAGCAGAAGAAATGGGAGGCCCTCCAGCAGTCGTATCGAAAAAAAAAAGAAGCAGAGGAGAAGAGGATGAAGGCAACGGCTGATCTGGTCAATGGAGTGGTGGAGCTGGGTGGTGTTTGGACATCAAAGCAACAGATCAGTGACAAGGTTCGCATGTTGGAACGTACAAAAACTGATGAACAAATAAGAAGAGTACTCTACACTCAACTCAGCTTCATGCAAAAGGTGTTAAAGTGCAATGCTCCTAGTAAGGAGCATTTTCATTTAACTCATCAAGGGCAGGCCTTCACCAAGAAGGAAATGAAGCAGCATCTTGAAGAAGTGGTCCTCCACAACAATCTTCAACCTTCCATAGATCCACATGAAGCTGCTTTGCATCAACAGAAAGAGCCTTCCACTTTGCAATACCTGGAGGGTGAAGAACAGGTTAGAAGCGTTCAAGAACAAAGTGAAAAGTTAAAGAAAAGGATCGGAGATGAAAAGAATAAGAGAGACGCTTCTGCTTCTAAGGAAAAACTTGAGGACTTTCTCAACAGCCCCGAACTACTTGTTGGGAAGACAATATTACATCTCTTTGTCATTGAAGGTGTGAAAAAGTGGATTCCTGGTTCTGTAAAAAGGATAAGTTGTAGAAAGACCAATAACATGAACACCAAGTACGAAGTTGACTATGCAGATGAACAAGCCCTGAAAGAATATAACCTCCTTTCAGACTTGAAAAAAAATGATTTAATTGTGCAGGATTAATGAATTAAAGTCTTTAAATTGTGTTGAACAAAATAGTTAAACATTGAGATTCTTTTAATTCATTTTCAAATGAACGATTGTTAAAGGTATAGGTTTTACCTTTTTTTTTAAATTGTGTACGCACAAATAAGAATTTTGGGGGAACAAGTTCAAAATGAATAATTTCATTGGCATTGGAAATTTGGAAAATTATTGGAATACAGATGGACTATTTTGGTCTTCGTTTTCACTTGCATATATGGGAATGTACCATAAAAAAGACCATAACTGTTAACAAAATTTTACTTCTTTTTGGATCACCAGATATAACAGATATCAACATTGTACATGCCAAATTGGCAATTATTGTGTACAGATAGAAAGTTTGAAACTATTGAAAAAAAAATTGTAATATGAACAAATTATATTGATATAAAAAAAATTCAACTGGAAATGATAGGAATTTAATTAAACAACCATAATAAGTGATATTGTGTACAAAAATGTAATAAAAGTAACACAAAGTAAAGAACACCAAGCAGTATGGATTAGTAAGTAACATGAACAAAACAAATTTGCAATAACAAATTTCTAGTTCAAAATAATGCTCAGACCCTGGTTGGAAATACGATGGAAATTTATGTACGTGTTTTTGTTAGTGTTCACAGGCGCTATAACGTTTTGGTATAGTAAATAACAAGAATATTAGTTGAAAACATGAAGAGCTGGAAATAACTACATGTATCAAGAATAAAATATATGAATAACATTACCTCAAAAAGGTTTTCGTTTGCATTGTTTTTCTGGAAAGAGATATTCTCTGTTTGGAAATGGTGGAATGGATATTTGTGAACAACTGAACGTGTGTGTATGAGAGAGAGAGAGAGAGAGAGAGAGAGAGATGATAATGATGAAGATGATGAGGTGGATATTATGTGATATGTGATTGTGAGTTTTACATTACTAAGCTTCATCATGATTGTGTCATTGTCATGTTTGTCAATATTTATATTGTAAAGGAATTTTCATTTGAAATATTGGATTAAAACAATATAATACAAAAGAAATTGATAAAACAAGAAAACTAAAAACTCTACCTAGTTGAGATTCATAAAAATCACGTACATGTAACAAGATATAAAAAAAAAAAAAAATCTTCAACAAAATATCTATGTGAGAAAGAAGAAAAAACAATGAAATACATAAGAATTTCTTGAAAACAATAGAAAACATAGGAATTGAAATATTTTCGTCTACTTATTCTTAGAGATTACTTTATGTAGATTACATTTGATATAAATATAGACTTGATTAGCTACCAAGCCCATTTAGACGTCAGTATTACCATTTCTAATTAAAATTTTGACTAAAATGTGCATAAATTAGCATAATTAATTAACCAATTGACATTAATTAATGCGACAAAGCAGATAAAAAATATCTTCAACTACTTTAACCCTTCATATCCAAATTTCATTTTGATTGGATATGAAATACCAAAGAAACAGCATGCAGACCAGGCAATTGTGTAATGTTCAGAGGTATAAAATGTACCTCAATGGTGCCAACACTAAAACAAAAGAAATAATAAGATTGACCTCTTGACCTTTGTCAAATTTCTTCTGAAAATTTAATTCATCAAAAATCCGTAACTCTGGAACGCTTCATCCGATTTTGAAAATTCAAATTGCAGGTAGCTTCTAAAATCACTATCTTTCCATTGGTACAAAGTTTAAAACTATATTTACAAAGTGGAAATATCATCTGAAACCCCTACCATTAAAGGCATCGTTTAACAATGTTAAATCTGAGATGCATGGCCCTACATGTTATCAGTGTCTGTTAAATGGTGTAATATTGAAGCCCTAAATAAAGTAAAAATATTTGAGTGACCGGTTTTACCATACTCGTTTTCCCCATTAGACTGTAGTGTTAGAAAAACCGTTAGGAAAACGAAAATGATATATCGATTTCCAATCATAAATATCTTGATAATCAGACAGGTGATCGGCTTGTAAAAGTCATAGGATTCCTGACTGACCTAAAGGTTTATAATTATGATTGCAGCATGAGCTAAAGCCAGGATTTTGTTTCAGAATCTGAGGCAATGTTACAGAGCCACTGGGAAATTATACCTTGATAGCAAAATATTCTAGAGGAAAGCAGAAAAATCAGAAGTAGACGGGTGAAAGTTTGAATAAAATTGGGCAACAAAATGAGCAGACAAAATTGACTAAATTTTTGTACATGACATATTGGAGGGAGGGTCATTCACAACTACTTCACAAATCCACTGACCGAACTGCCAATTTGAGATTCACATAGACTTAGTGATCTCATATTTCAAACATTCATAACTCTCTTATGGTTGGTCTGATTTATTTCAAGCTTTCACCATTCTGTTTATCTTATTTTTCTGCTTTCATAATATACACGAACGTATTACAAGGGTTTTCCCTTTAATCATCATGCTTGGTGACAGCCAAAAGTAGGTCAAAACCACTTGCGTAGATTCTACAAACATTCCGACCGATCCCGTGTCCCTACGCACTGCCCGACCAATAAAGCGTCGGATCGCAAATTGAGCATGTGTAATTTATTGAGTAAATTGAGGTCGCTTACGTCAAACGAAACGTTTGCACATTACTTCTAGTTCTTCTATTGTCGTTGCTCCATATCAATTTGATGGTCAATTCTTTTGGATACTTTAACTAGGATATGCAATCGTTTACCCTCATTTCTTCAAAGGAGGAGGAAAATTTATCAGTCAAGGCCGCGATTGGGATAAATAATTGCAAATCACCTGCTCCAGATATGTACTCCAAAGGTATATTCATATTGCATGCATTACTCTCCTGTGGTAGTTAGCCTCAATGTCAACAAAGCTTGCATAAGGCTTGCCCGACATGTCGACAATTGACAAATGCAACCGGCATTCTAAATATTGCAATACTGTAAGTCAGAACAGATGAATGCTTAATTACTAGTCACTTATGCCCCTCCCCCCACCCCCTAATAAATGTATGTTGAAAAAAGCATTTTACAGAAAGTATGTTCATTAAGTATAGAAATGTCAACAGATTGGTGCCCTTGGGGGATCATTTTCATACTTAATATTCAGACAAATCTTAATCACACATTTGAATCCCACCATGGGTTTCCATATAGGCAATACTAAATAAAGATTCGGATCAAGTACATTTTTAGGCATATAAAGTCTGTGTAATACCTATTACTCACTACCAGATTGAGTAGGCCAGTTCTAAGGCTGAAGTATAAACCACCCTGGATAATATAATAATCACACATTTGTATACCATCATGGGTTTCCATATACCGGTAGGCCATGCTAAATAAAGATTCTGATCAAGTATAAGTCTGTGTAATACATATTACTCAGTACCAGATAGAGTGGGCCAGTTTATAGGCTGAAGTATAAACCACCCTGGATGACTGAATATCCAGGGTTCTAAGAGCCTGCATGAAAGAGCCCAAATCACTGACTCATTTGGAGGTGATGAAAAGTAGTTAAAAACTTGATTCCTGCATTAAAGGGATATATCACCCTATTAAACCTATAACATGTAAGCTTTGTTACATGTGGTTAAAACAGTAAAGTACAGGGTAGATCAAAGGGGTGTTTGAAATGGAAAAGGCTAAAGTTACTAGATTTGTTAACATATACCGGTAGTGATTTGTAACTGTTACACTAGTAACAACTAACAAGCAACAACATCGAGCACTGTGAAAATGTCTCCCCTAATATGAAGCATTAAAAATAAAAAAAAATCATTTCATGTTTTATATTTCATGAAATACAATACCTTTCTAACCTATGGCTCCACCAAAGTCTACACCATCTTCTTTCATTTGTAGGGGTCTGGATTCTTATTTTTAGGATTGTTTGAATTTCAAAATTTGGGAGTCTGCAGTGTATTTTTTGCAGACTCCTGTTTGTGTCAAGTCTCACCTAAGATAACTGTCCCCACAAGATCGAAATATTTAGATTGGTATTGGATAGTGGACAACCACTTTTGTGAGCATAATGCTACAGTTGGCCATATTTCCAAAATGGCTTCCTCATTTGGAATCAACTCGGCAACGATTTCCTCTGCCAAAGATGCCTGGTTTGCAGATCACTATGAGCCGACCAAAGCCCCTCCATCCTTCAATTAGCCACAAAAAGGAAAACCAACCAGAACAACGGGATTAGGGAAATCTACAGGAATAGGAATAAGGGATTCGCGCTAATCGCTGGTTGGCAATTAGAAAAGTACATTTACTAGTCAAGAACAAATGTTTAATATCTCGGTTGATTTTGATCAAAATTGGATTCAAGTTGTTTCTGAATAGATTTGACTCCCTATCTTTCACTCTTCTTGAAATGTCTTGTATGGATGGAGAAATAACACCCACATCCTCATCTTCAAGTACAAAATGAACTTTCTAAATTAATGAATTTTAAGTTAAAATCATTTATAAAAACTGTTTGAAAAAATCAGAATGAAAGCTTACAAATCTACAGAAATAACAAAGACTTCTTGTTATTTTTCTCATAATGCAAAAACTCATCATTTTAGGGGCTATAAGGCTAATTTTGTTAATATTACCATCAAAATGTCACAGGTAAATATATAGGAAATATGTTGCTTGTCAAGGAATACCTCAGGCAATATACGATTAGGCACACAGCAAAAGAATTTCATATCAAATGTGTCACAATACACCTAGATAGGTGGGTGAACTTAGGAAGCCTAATCTGTGCAAACTCAAAGCAACTCCTTTCAATAATGAAGTCAAAGTACTGTTACTCTATAAATATGTATTTGTGTCTGTTTAGAGACAGTAGGGTGTTAACTCTGTGTTGGAGTTTATGAGTTAATGCCCTTCTGGCTCCAAAAAGACGAATTGTTCTCGGAACAAGATACGCACCGATGAGACAACAATGATGTCATCTGCTCATCAATGCGGCGTCGTTTATACTGGACCCACACAGTGTCAAAATCAACACTCAATTTCTCACTTCAAACATGCAGTAATTGATATTTCGGCAGATCCTATTAAGATAAGATGGTTATCAATTCCGAAATCGCATTCTGAATTCACAAAAGAAGATAGTTGGTTATCACCATGAAAATCTCCATCTTTGGATCAAGCAGGGATAAGAGATAAGGTAGATAAGAGGAAAGGAGCAATGTTCGATGGGTGACCTGCCTAGGGGGCGTTTTTCACAAAACTTGCCATCAGTGACAAATGACAGTTTTTGTTATAAGCTACTGAAATCCTTGCTTCTAATTGGTTATCAGCAGATTTGTCACAGATTTTTGTCATTTGTCATTGTAAAAAGGCTTTGTGAAACGAGCCCCTGATATTTGCTCCTGCAACAATCAATCTAGGCTTTTTTTTCTTCGTCAAAAGGGCTAGGTTTAGCGTTGCAATTAGGTTTGAAGTTAGATCTTTATTTAGGGTTAGGATTATATTAAAATCCTGGGTTAAAGTTGAGAATTAGTTTTGGAGGAAATTCTGGAGCCATCGTTGCAGGAGCAAGTGTCGCGCAACCACATCTTTGAATGTTGTGGGACATCATCATCAGCTCGAGATTGCAAAATAGCCTGCTATTTCTGATTTGGGAAATGATCCCAAAGTTACAAATCGCGTCCTCATCAGCTCGAGACTAGACCTCGAAACTCGAAACTCGAGCTCGAGATATTTTGCTCAGCGTTTGCGCATAGTGCAAGTCTTCGGGCTGGTGAAGATGCACCGGACAAATAGCTGGATATTTTTGCAAACTAGCCCAAGATATCTTAGGATGATTATCTAAACCAAATATCTCACTAATTGCAATTGCGGGCTGATAAAGACGTAGATTAGCTGGATAAATTGCGATTGGGATAGTTAAAATAACAGGTTATTTGGTAATCTCGAGCTGATGAGGACAGGCCTTTATCAGTAGAGATAGAGAATGGGGGATATCGCTTGTGATGGGGAGCGGTTCGCAGGCTAAAGGGCGCGTGTAAGGAACAAAGTAAAGTGCGATGTCGAGCGAACCGGTAAACAAATTTCTTGTGGAGAACAGGAAGTTTGCCACCCACCCGATCGTGACAACTGTGCTAATAGTGTGATACAATGGAGCCTGGCTGCATTCACATCACACAAGATTTATATGCATGCAGGTTGATTATATGGATGGCACTCAATCAGGGGGGTGTTTCACAAAGATCCTAAGTTGAACTTATCTCTAAGTTGGACTTAAATATTATGGAGAGCCATTTGTAGCCTTATAATGAAATATATTCAAAAGCGAAATTCAAGTATTTTAGACTTTTCATAAATTCCACATCAAGAACATGACATCTCCCATGATAATAGAAAATATGAATGATTTGAATCAACATTTAATGCCTTTTAAAATAATTTTTACAAAATATTTTCAAGGATGCTAATGGCTTTTCATAATTGTTTAAGTCCAACTTAGAGATAAGTTCAACTTAGGATCTTTGTGAGACACCCCCATGAACACAGCATACATTCACACAAAGTGATAAATTTGATATATTCAATGAATTTGTACACAGTGAATTTTAAAGCGTACTTTTGATCATTTTTGAGAATTCAAGAAAATCCTGAAATGGTGCAGAAATCTATCTCTATATGTTAAACACCATGGCAAAAAACAAGTGCAAAGAGAAATTTCTTAACTTGAGATATTGTTGTCACCAACAATTTGAAACATCAATCAGAGAATAAATATACCTATTAAAGAAGTTCCTTTCTTATCATAAAGCAAATATCGACATGGTGTTCAAATTCTTGATGATCAGCCCATCATGAGACTCTGAATATTGTTTAAAAAGAATGTTAGTTTTAAAAAAAAGGTTAACCTATAACAAGAATGCCACTTCCATTTTATTAAAGTTAAAATTACTGAGCAAACACCCAATGATTTATAAAGAAACAGGTCTCAAAATAATCTGATGCCATGTGTGAACGATTCAACCATACGCTCTTCACCAATAATCTTTCTCTTTTTGGACTCAAATATTAGCTGATAATAACGGTACGCAAACAAAGCGGACTCCTGCGACGAAAAACAGAGCAGGATAAAAGAGGAAAAGCTGATGGCATGCAAAAGTCAATCCACATTCCTTCACGGACCGCTACGGACGACTGCTTGCCTGAAAATCAGGGGAAAAGTCAGTTTCAATGAGAACTATTTGTCGCGGGTGGCTGGTGATCTAACATTAGACCGGTCGTCCTTCTAAGGGGAGAAATTCTATTGGCGGTGACGGCTCATCACGCTTGCACTGTCTTTAGCCCCTGATTTATGTTTGCTCGATTCTGGAAAAAAGTGCTTTCATCATCATTGCCTGCATATTTCTAGCTCATTACGCTGGAAAGTGCTGAATGGACGCCAGGGCTAATTGATCACTAGTTGGGGGGGTTATGCGGGCCGAGAATGGTAATGGAATTTATCACATTTGTATTCTTGTCTCTCATCACAAAGGCATCACAAAGACAGCATAAAGTTCAGCCCCAGGGATGGGATAAGAAATTGATTTAAAGTTACTTCTTTTATTTGGGGGGATCGAGGGGGGGGGGCGTTCACAATGTGATTGAACATTCATGCTTCATTCCACTTATGAGAGAGACAGAAAGAGAGAGAGAGAGAGAGAGAGAGAGAGACAGACAGACAGACAGACAGAGAGAGAGAGAGAGAGAGAGAGTGAGAGAGAGAGAGAGATAAATAGAGAGAGAGAGAGAGAGAGAGATAGAAAGAGAGACAGACAGACACACAGAGAAAGAAAAAAATGGAAAAAAATGAAACTAAAAATGAACAAATGATAAATTCCTAACAATCCTTAACACTAAGGATGGGACGGGGTGTCATCTCCAGTTCAAAACAGGGCGGTGATTTTACACTTATCATTGTTTGTTGTTGACAATGTTGGCATGGCAATACAACATTCAATCGTAACCGCAACACAACATTGCAGCTTTATACAGTTTATAAATATAGGTATTCGCACAGACAAAGAAATGATTGAGTAACTATGCCAATGTCAAGTGGACATAAAAACCTCACAGATTTCTTTAAAAAAACATCTACTAGAATATGCTCCTCCAATTACAGTACTATTGAAAATCAAAAAGTTGCCTATGAACTTAGTATTTAAGCCTTTGTTCAGCATTTACACTGTACATTTCCAATCTTATCGAAACTCTTAAAAAACCCAGCAGTTTCTGTCTTCTCTTTGTCTCATAGCTCTAAACCTCAATCAAAACATCTTTTAAGCTCGGCAAAACGCCAGCGAGCAATTACGGTACTTTTTTATATCCGTGCATTTATAGCACAAGATCAAGTCCCGTATTAAATCCTATTTTAAAACCCAAATTGGGTGACTAACTCCTCCTTCCTGCCCCCTCCTCCAAACTTTCAGAGTTTTGATTGAGCTTTCTTCCTGTCGGCTCGAGTTGTCGGTCGATTCTGGGCTGCTGGCTATATACCTAGTTTACCAAAGAACCTGTCATTCATCCAGATGCATTACAGTATGTGACATACCTTATGTCATAGTCTACTTTTAGAAGCTGACATCATATTTGAGAGACAAAGGAAGGAAAGATAGCCAAACATAAGTTGAAATGTCAAAATTTTCCTCATATTTTAATCCACGTTTTTGTCACATTTTAATCCAGTGTTCTACTGGACTCGACATTGCCTTTGCCACAAAAACAAATCTTCTACTGAAACTTTTAGGGTGTCTATGCACTTTGAACTGTACAACATTTTTTTTTTTTTTTTTTTGGGGGGGGGGGGGGGGGGTGGATGATCTCGGAATAAAATTGGGGGCTAATGTACACCAAACACGATAAGGCTCAGAAATGAGGCGCCATAATGATAATGTAAAGTGTAATACACTTTACATTTTTGTATCATGTAACATAGAGCTCGGTGAATATGTGCATGGTGGGGTTTTCCCCCGCAGTTTACAGCGCCATTTCTGAACAAGCCGTTTTGAAGCGCTGTAGAGGCATAGACATACAATCACCAAACGGCAAACTGAAAATGGGGCCATCTTTAGAAGCAAATAAGATTTCAAACTGAGATATGGAATACAGGATACTTCTGATTACTTCACAGGTTTCAAATCCATGTAGCACCCTAATACTATTAACTATATTATACAAATATTTTAAATAACAATAACAATTTGACACCTCTCAACAAAACTGGTGTTACACAAAGGAATGAAATGCATTCTGATGCATCTTCAAAACAGTAATTCAATATAACAGTCTGGATTTATATAGCGCCTAATACATTTACAATGTCTCGGAGTGCTTTTACAGAATGTTAAAAGTAGTGATAAGAAAAAATCAGGGGATTGTTTATAGTTTGAAAAATATGGATAGTTCTAGACAGGGATTATGTTGCCTTGGCCAAAACATGAAGTGACATTACTGCAGTAATCCGCTCACTAATTCTCTCCTTTATGGTTTGCCTGTAACCTATCACTTCCTTAATGAGTCCTAAACTCGACACTAGACAAGACGGGGGTAATTGGCTTAATCTCATTTCCTCCTTAAAATGACAGTGTCAAGTTAGCCTTCGGAAACTCTCCTGCTAGCTTCAGCTAACAGGGTGATCGTGCCTTCCCTTTGATTCTAAAGCGGCTCTCGTCCTTGCACTGTCCCCGGTTTCGTACAAGTTGATACTTTCTCCTGGAAAGAGAAATCCTCGCATTTCTTATTGGAATGTCCCGGCCTGATCTAATGAACAACCAGGCCGATTATGTGATTTGTAACGAGATTAAATCCAAGTCTGCAACGACTTCTCTGAAATTGAAAAAGAAAATGGGAGAGGGGCCCCGTGAGGGGGTAGTCAGAATCCTCCCGTGTTACGGGGTGTTGAAGTTGGATAATACATATGGTTAGGATAGTTTTCATGATATGCATGACATGCACTTGTAACAGTGACGAGAGATGGGGGAAAATCTCCAGGGAGATATGAGTACTTCTGAAGGGCGCTGGTCGATAATCGAGAACTGGCACCTCGCCAGAACGCTAACTAACTACTGAGGGGTTAACGGTATTGTTATGCAGGTAGTTGCTTGCTTTCTACGCTTGGGGTAGCTGGGGAGAGCTGTCAACCCGCTCCCCTGGTACTTCTTTGTGCTATGAAGGGGACAGTGACTCACAAGGGGCGCGTTACCCAATAACAGGAAATCACGGGGATAGACCAATTTCTGTCCCGGCCACAGCTGGTACTCGATGTGTACCAGAGATAATTCGCAGCTCTTTTACCGGCAGCAACCGAATCTTTGTCCCCCCTCTCCATAACACGCTTCCATAATCTGAGGGTGCTTCCGGCTTCACCACCCGAGCAGAGTCGCGAGTCTGCGCTCACCGCCGTTAAACATGCCCGTGGCACTTTCCTCACGGGAAACCCAAAGTTCCTAACCGCACGTCCGCCGTGGCACATGGTGGAAAAAACAAATTTCGGCACAAGACTCGCAGGCTATTTCGGGCCCCGAAAACCAGACACGACATCCTGGCAAAGCCGTATTTTTACATCGTTCTCTTTAACAGTCCCACCTGTCTATATTGGAGTGAGTACCGAATGGCAAACATCAGTCGTTATTTGCACCAATCCCAACGGACGGCAAGCGGTAGTTTGAAATTACCAGGGTTAGCGGGCTACCGATGGGCGTTAATTCACACCTCCTTGATGTACTTCCTTCCCCTCTCACTTAATCCTTAAATCTGAACTCTAATATCTATTGAGGACATGATACTTTCCCCTAGAGGGTGGAATTGGTTAAACTCTTTCTAGTAGCAAAATTGTCTGACTTTCCTGTTTTCAAAATACATTTTTCTCACCTAATAAAAAAAAAACTGTATAGATCTCAATTTAGGTTCACAGTTTTAGGGCATTCTGGCCCAGATATTGCTGAAATTGTTAAAAGTTATGCAACCAACAACGTTTATGCAAACATTCCTATTAAAACTTGTAGGAAGTTTTTCTGACAAAGCAACCCTGATATGTCCTCCTGAAATTGAGACTATAGGAGGAAAAATGTAGGAAAAATGTAGGAAAAATGAAGCAGCTGCAAGCAACTAATTATTGCTTGTCACATTGACAAATATCCATTAATTTTATGATAAAAATAAAGTTTTCTTGAAAACAACACAGATATAAATGTAGTGGGACTGTAGTTATCTTATCTGGGTCTTTGCCGAGTCACGGTTCCTTTGTCTGAGCCTTAAATCCTACATCACACTAGCTTCCTTCCACCAAGGAAGGGGATCCGGCTGTCTGGCAGTATACTGTGGGGGAAGGGGACCCTATGGGGAGGGGTGACGGGGAAGGGGGAATAATTTGGGAAGGGGAACAATTTGGGAAGGGAGAACAATTTGGGAAGGGGAAACAATTTGGGACGGGCGATTGGACTAAGGGTGATTGGGGAAGGTCCAATTAGGCAGGGGAAATGGGAGGGGGAACTTGGAGAGGGGCACCATTACATTGGTAGAATCATTGGAGAGGGGGGGGGGGGGGGGTCACTCACTGAGGAGAGAAAGGGGAATGGGGGGGGGGTGTCCAATTGGGGAGAGGGAAACTGGGGAGGGGGACTAATGAGGGGGTGATCATTGGGAAGGGGAAATATTGGTGAAGAGGGAACAACAGAAACAAGGTAAAAGGAATTATTGGGTTTGTGGCTGTAGAGGAGGGGGTAAGATCTATTACAGAGGGTGACCTATTATATTAGGGAGGGGCGAGGGGGACTATAGGGGACTTGATGGGGGTAGGGGGAGGGGTGCATGGGGGAGGGGTGTATAGGGGGAGGGGTGTATAGGGGGAAGGGGGGAAGGGGGTATAGGGGGAAGGGGTGCATAGGGACTCCATACATCTTAGTGTTTCCTATTCATCAACTTCACAATCGCAGTACTGTGGACACCTACACTGTTTTCAACTCAACATCAAGATTTTCAAGCAACAACATAGTAAGAAGCACATGCCATTGGTGAGGTGGCACAGAAGTGGGTTCTAAATCCATACTCAGTCTCTCAAATTTGAAAACATTTCCCAAACTGCCCAGGGATGAGCTATAGCAGTGATCTTCTTCAAGTCGTCATAAAGCATGTTCGAGCTTTACAGTAAATGTAGTAACAACGTAAGGAAAGCAAATACACACTATAGGGTTATTAATGTGAAACAACAATTTTGTATGAAATTGTCAGAGACTTGTGCACCAGTGTAATGCATTTGCCTTGAATGTCTTGTGTAGGATACCAAACAGCTTAAATTCATCGTCAATCACTGATCAAACTATGACTTCAGCAAAGCACATAAACATTGGATACCCTCTTGGGAAAGCTACAGGCCTTATGTACTTCCAGAATGCACTTTTCACTCCCTTTTTCAATCTCAACATTTAACCTTGCTCAAAAAAAAAAAAAACATACCTATCACACATTACAATTAACCGCTACCCATGCCTTGTACAATCCCTATTCTCTATGAATCATTAAAATTTTCGACCGCAACATTCACATATTCACGAATGCTGTTTTCAATCAAAACATGAAATCTTTCTGAAAACAAAGAAACCACATCTCTCACACACAACAAAAAATGCTATCCATATGCCTCGTACAATGCCTATTCTCTACGCAACACACAAGTTAATGAATTAACATATACACATACCTGCACTAGTAAATCAGTTATCTATAAATAAAACTCAGACATAAGATTGAAATATATTGACAAAGTGCCAACAGTTTCTAAATTACTTTCTGAAATGCTTTGAGAGGGAAATAATTGATGGGAGTTGGTAGGTATGTTTCCAATACTGAGCATTACTCTTAAAGGGGTACCCTCTTATTTCAATGATTTATTTCAATTCATAAGAGCAGAAAATAAGATTGGTAGATCAGTGAATGTTTGAAAAAATAGGAGAAAGTACTACAAAGAAATTAACAACAGCAGTTCGAAGATCACACTATGAATTTGTAAATTCCCTGAACTGGTTAGTCTACATTTAGGTTTTTCCTTTTAATTTCATAACTTCCATTTTTTCACCTCAATAATTGCTTTTCACAAAATACAGGTGTTGCCAACTTAGTGATCCTTAAGAATATAAATATGAATAACTTTCCAATCATTTTCATATATGTGATTCTTTCTTTTTCTGCTCTAATTCAAATGAACTTGATATAAGGGTGGACTTTCCCTTGTACTGTAAAATTCAAAAATAAATGAACCATATCATAGCTACATGTAGTTTAGAGAGTTACGCCACCGGAAGTTACTTTTGATTGGTCAGTTATTCCGTGGAGCTCCAAATAGTTCCTTCCCATAGAGATTGTACAAGGGAGGGGGCTATTTTGGGCTCTGTGATTTAACCTATGACCCAGTGTCACAACTATCTCTTGCAATATGCTACGAAGCAAACAACACACTGCCCTCTCTTGGCCTAAACTAGCACAGTTCATGATGCAGAACCATCTTAGAATCAGATGCTGCATGACACTCCTGACGACGGATAGTCAACCTGTTTGAAACGTCGAGCCACTTCTGCCACTCATCCTCTCAAAGCGCTATAGTTCTCCTTAGAACTATAAGCTAAGAAAGATAACCAACAGTCTTTTTCAAGACTACATAAACAGTCCTTTTCAGGACTACACACCCCCAAAAAAGATTACAGAGAGTCCTCAATCCTCTCTCTCTCTCTCTCACATGGTGCACCCGCAAGCCTACTGTACATCTTAGAATCTACGTAGAAGATAGACACTTACCAAAGATAGCTAGGCACAGCATAGACTACCTGCAGAATGATAGAAATAGGGGAGAGAAAACAAAAGACTCATTAATATTCAATAAAATATGCAAATCATTCTTCTTCGTTCGACGAGCTGTGGGACAAGGTTAAGAGCCCTTTGTGTGTAGATTTATGAAATTTGAGAAAGTAAACTGTCAGTAGTAGTCATTGGTTGACGAAGAATATAATAATGTTCAATACTCTAGTCATACATAACACAATGTGAAATCAGAAACCATGCAACATTTAATGATGGTTGTTCGGGTATCAAGAACCTTTGGCCAATGGCAAAAATTGTCTTGTTATTCAATTATTTTGTGTCATAAAACTGTTATGAATCACGCAACTTGGGAGATTCTCAAGGGTTCTCGCACGCATAAGTTTTAGGTGTTTCAGTATATGGGTTAGGCAAGTTTGAGAGATATATTCTGAGTGATTTACATCTGTGAGAAAACCCAGATAAGACATGCTCGTCATGCTGAATGCAATATATTTCCTTCCAAGACCCAACAAATCCACTTCATATTGTCTGCTGCGAGCCAGAAGGGCATTAAAGCCCATCTGTACCAATTTACAGGAGGGATTAGACCACCCTGCAAGGTCACTGACAGGTGGTTATCTCATCAAATCAGCTCTCACTTAACATAAGAAAAAGAGGATCATGGGGGACCAGTGGTCACCGATTAGGCATTGCTTGCTATATAGAGGGCGCAAGTAGCTATTAGGAGTACAGTGGGGCTTTAAATCATATGTTGTAAACACAGACTTCTACACAGGTGTGTATTCTGAACCAAACACATTCACTAATGACCATCTGTTGGGTGACATAGGGGCATTATCAGCCCAAGATCTGTACCATTGCCCTTATGGCCCTTAACAGAAAATACACCATAGCATCTAAACAGGTCCCAAGCAAGTATCTCTACAGGTATGCTAAATATTAATAGCTTAATGGGTGAAAAATCCACCCAGCAATGAGCTAGCCGCGTGCTACCTCCTACCAGCAAGAACTACTCAATAGATGGGAGCACGTCTTCAGAACAGTGAAATTGGTTTGAAATTTCATACTCTGCAGCTGGCAGTAGCTTGGTGATATTAATGGTTTATTCTCTTCCAATTTGCGGTTGATTTTTGTAAAATCAGGTTGGGCTAAACAGAGCATGCAGCTCTTAGCATTGTTTTGAACTAGAAGCGTATTACATATGAACACCCAAGTCTTCGCCCAGACCTCAACACACTCAGAGAGTGTAGATCTTCAAAGAACCTTGAGTTGTAATACAAAATAAAAGAGAATCTCAACAGTTAATATACTCCCCCCCCCCAAAAAAAAAAAAAAAAAAAAAAAAAAAATTAGTTACACTTACTAAAATCTGTATCACTTGGCATGAAATATGAATTAAAAACAACTCTCTCTTGCATTTGAGAAATCCTTTAGAAATCTGTTTGTGCCTGCCTGTATTGTTTTATCAAACACTAATTTCATTGTCTTTACTCCTAAAATAACTCTCAAATAGGGATCTATGTGTTCAAGTAATGACAGTCAGACACTGCATCATATTACATGAGTACATGACTGACCTAAAGATATGGAATTATTGTTTGTGCGGCATGGAATGTACATAAAAACAACCTGATATGTTATAAATGACATGCTCATTTTATCTATTTTTAAAAGTAGGCTCATTCTATATTTCTACGGCGCAGGGAGGAAGGGCTTGAAAGATGACTGATGTTTGATGAAGAAGAAATTGCATACAATTATGAGGTGCTTTTCTTCCCCCTATCTTTCATTTGTAAGATAAGAAACTCTACTTTTCTTAATAGTTGTGCAAGTCTGCAAGTCTACCCCCCCCCTACCCTATCCCTCCCTCTTTCATTTCAATACCTTTAAAAGAGGTTTACGTGTACGTCTATATCTCTATATCTCTTTTTTTTTTGTGTAAAATGAATTTATTGATAAATATGTGCATTTGAACAAATCAAACAATCATACACAATCAATTATCAATCTATGTTTCTATCTCTCTCTCTTTCTCTCTCTCTCTCTCTCCATCACTCTCTGTCTATCTGCCCATCTCTCTATATCTCTATCTCTCTACCTCTCTATCTATCTATCTATCTCCACTGCTCTCTTCTTCTTCCCATCTCTATTTCCCCCACAATCCTGTCATTACGTTCATCACAAATACATATGAATACACCCCGTTTAACCTATGCCAATCACACCTAATCGCCTGGAAACGGCGCAGCTCGCTCTATGAATGGGTAGAAAATTGGCACCATCAAAATGGGGTCAAAAATAACCCACAGCACCCAAGGACCATTACCCTTGAAAGAGTGTGCCGCTGGTGGCTAGAGTCAACCGTTGTCGAAGGGTGGGAGTGGGAGTGTGTGTTAAAGTGCGATCCAAGTTTGTCTGAGGCCCGTTTCGTAATAACAAGTGAATCAATGGATTATAACGGATGATTAAACCAAGAATGGGCATCGCTGTGTTACTTTTATTTATATCTACAAGTTTTGCAAGTGACAAACAAGTCTAGGCATTATATTTTTGTATTACTATACGTATAAAAATGTATGTATTGTACATTTATGAACAATTATGAAGAATGGGAAATTTGCAATGGAATTCACTGACAACTGAGCAACAACTTGTTGTTCTCTCTCTTTACAGGTAGGGCTACACAAACAGGTCTGTCAATACATCTACCATGATGACTAAATCTATTTATATAATGTTTGAAAGTTTTGCTATTTCTTTAAAGCCATTAGTTACAACATGTTGCAGCAAGACGATAAATCATTCATAAGTCATATACAATGTAAATTAAAAAGTAAAATTACATATAAATGGAATCAGGAGCTGACTCTACCTGGAGACAAATGCACATGGGTTCCTATATTTCAACTTCATGTATAACCCCCCCCCCCTCCCCCCTCACCCCCTCCAAATTATGAAATATCAACAGGGGCGTACAATAAAAACATCAATCCGGATCCCCTGGCTGTGGAAACTTTTAGTAAGGAGCATTGATGGAATCCACCATTACGCAGGGGGTTGGCATTTTTTTTCAAACATGATTTATGAGAGCGTCTGTTGAACAGGTAGTAAAACCTGCAAGAAACAGATCATAGCTAGCGTGCCAGCGCATCACGCTTGAGCGACCCTGAAGGTGCACAAACACCTATTGTTCGGGATAGCAGACCGATTGTTGAATGGAATAACTCAGGCTGAGGCCCCTCCATTCACGGGCCACCATTGTGGGCGGATAGCCAGCCTTTCGCGTTTGTTCATTCCTTTGATTTTTTTCTCTCCCCCTTTCAGATCTGGATGCTGTGTAAACTCCACGAGACCAAGCCGTTTGAGACTGTTAGGTACTGGGTTCGGTTCAGAGTTGGCTACAGGTTGTTGGAGGGAGAGAGGGAGGGATGCCTTCTAAAAACCACAAGAACTGAAGTTGTTTTTCTCCCAAACTTGATCCCCTTTCCCACCCTTTCCTCTCTTTCTTTCTCTCTCTCTCTCTCTCTCTGTCCCCCCCTCTCTCTCTCTCTCTCACTCTTGCTGTCTCTTGCTGTCTCTTAGCTACTGCATGTCAATACAAACTCTGAACAATCAAGCACAAGGTACAAGCCACAAGATTGAAGACTTAAGTTGGGTATTTTTAATCAACAATCGGCATTCTATTATTAGGCAACTCTTCTTTCTTCTTCTTCGTCATCACATTTATTGTTTGTGTTTTGCCAATCCTCTACCCCTTGTCTTGTAAGTTGTAGCCCTCTTCTCTTGAATGGTAAACATGGACTTTAGAAAGAACAGTAACCTAAAATAACACCCCAATCTGATGCAACATCTACAAATGTATAATTGCGCCACGCAGACCACTTATGACTCAATTAAACAAATAAACGGTGATCGACGGAGACATAAAAACAACTTGAGTAAATATCCATAATAATATTTTGGATGCAGGAATGAAACAATTGAGATAAAGAATTTCGTTTCGTT
>JAVYIG010006086.1:0-124584 GCA_035222895.1 Strongylocentrotus droebachiensis
GTTTCGATTCGTTCCTCCAGTCGCTCGAGTCCTCATCAAAGATATCCACAAGGTTCGGGGTGAAGACCGCTGCATGACACGTATCAGCCGACGCTCGAATTGGACTCGGCTTTGGTCATTTTACAATAGTTTCTTAACCCCACAAAAGCAGAGCCCTCAAAGAGTTTGTCGATATTCCTCGCTGCTAGAAGACAATAAGGACAAAACAGTGGATGAATATGATCACAAAGCTTCTTATGGAAGCACTGATGTCATTTCAGTTGGATCCCGTAATGGCAATCCTAGCAATCTTAGACGTAGTACCATTGTCGATGTGGCATTAAGCGAAGACAAGTCTAGCAGAGCGTTGGCAAGAAAGATGGAGATAGCTATAGCATCCACCTTGTTGATATGCATCATATATTTCGGGATCAGTAACCTTCTTTTAGCAGAAGGCTCTGGGCTCCGAGGACGATATTGGCAATGGTTGTTACGAATGACGTTTTTCACCCCAGTGTTAGTAATCATTTTCAAGCAGACGAAAACTACCCGAAAATGTCATGGTATCTACTGTACAGAACGACCTGGATACTTCGCCCACGGCCAGTCCGAGGAAAACAAGAAAATGTTGCTGCTTACGCTTTCTGGAGCCTGTTTGTACGAGATGTGTTGCCTCGTCGCTTCCTTTGGCAATCTCTTCTCAGCTTCCGAGTTGTCCCACGACGAAATAGTTCTTAACGTGGTGAGCGTATTCGCGGGTTTCTTTGGCGTTCTTCGTAAATGCATCCAGACGATATTTCTCTTACGCGTGCAGCATCAGCAGCCCAGAGACTACCAGGAAGCAAAGTGGACCCTGCTTTGTTTGATCGCTGTCGGAATGACAAACGCCACCCAGTGGATGTGGGACAGCTTGATCCATGAAGTAGGGTCTCCTCTTGCGTGGCCTGTCCTAGCTTTGTTCTTTGATGGAAAGATAGGACTCGTCATCGGCATGATATTTGTGCCGTTCCTTCATTGGTATGAGCTCCATGCTGCCACTATGGCGTACGAAATCTATAAATTGACTTGGGATATCAAGTTTATATGAGGGTAACATTGATAAAGGTTATGATACTTGACTCTGTGCCCCCTTCCCTGTATTTACATGTACACCCAACTTTGTATTATTTGTCCTCTTTGTTTTATTCTTTGATTGTCTTAGCTTCTTCACAACATTTCTGTTCTGTTCTTTTTTTCTGTCTTGCTTATCATTACTATTCTATAATTGTGCCTACTTTTCTGTTTTTTTTTTGTAATTCCCCCTCGTCTTTATTAATACAATGTTTTTAAAAGTATCCATGTAATGATACATATGACATATCAATTAAAAATATTCAAAATCCAAATTGGAAGCCATTTTAGCTTTGTCTGACTTTAAGACAACACTTTGAATTTCAAGATGGAATTGATATAACGAGGAATATCATTGTATTCAGATACGGTTAGTCTGTTGATAAAATAGAAATAGAGATTGAACCTGATTTCATTGAAAAATATGTTAAATTGGGACGATTTGCCATCTGTTTGTGTTTTTCAACCTAGAAAATCGGTCCGGGCATGGAGCTAATAAATACAATAGATCCATGCAGGGTTAGGGTAGCACAATCTGCAATGTATTGTGCATTTCAAATGTTATTAGTTGATATTCTAATGTTCCATATTTCAATGTTGATAGTACTTGGAGAAAAAAAATTGATGTTCAGAACATTCTTCTAAACATTTATATGACATCTTATGATCAATTTTTGTTAAAGATAAGATGACATTTACATAAAGACCGGCTCTGCTTGTCTGTCAGGCTATCCCCAAAATATTGGTATCAATATGTGCTTTAATAGCAGATGAAATTTGGAGCATGATATTAAGAGTGTAGAAACGTATGATTGTATTGAATTTAGGATGAGAATACTGTATCAGTCTGTCTCTATATATGTCGTTTGTAAATTGAAATAATTATTTGCCTTCTTTACTAGGACATTGCTATATTGATCCATAATATGATATTCATTGCTTTGGATAAAAATCGTATTATTTCTTAATATTTACTCCTGATTTCGTGATCTTACCGATTGTATACTCTCGTCTGCACTTCTTTAGCATTTGCTTTACTATCAAATATGTTTTGTAAAATTAATATTAATAGTTTCACTACTTAATGTTACCGTATACGATCTTCCTATTTTACATCGTACTATTCGCCTACATGTATTTTACATATTGTCTTTTTCATTTGTAGTGTAGGTACGCTTAACCTATTGCTAATTCAAGATGCATCAGCATAATATGACGTTGAATATTTCTTGAATAACCTTACCAACATTGCCTATATATAATTCGCAAGACTTTAAGTGTTATATCTTTAATTGGTACTACATGTAGCTAGGAAGAGTGAAGAATCCGCTGTGTATCCTCTTCAACATTTGAGCAACAAACAACACTTATATACTCTGGCAGACTTCCTTCCGTTCGGGTGGTATAATTGCTAATCTTTGTGGAAATCTTATTAACGACTACACTATAAAAGCTTCCGCACAAGCTTCTCATTAGTCCTATGCACTTAACCTTCTATAAATTGTATATATGTATTTTCTTATATATCTGTCGTTTGTTTAACATTGTATGTACATGTATTTGTTATTATTATGTGATACGAACTCACCCATGTGATGTAACCGATGGTGATTTTGAATATCATGTTTTATTAAGTGGAAATGAATGAATCTGAAACAGACTTATACTGAATTTACACTAGAATTATAAATATTGTTATGACCTAGTGGTCTTATTATTATTGCTTGGCCCCAAAATAGAAATTATCAATAAACATAATGGCGCTCAAAGTTATCGAAATTGAAAACGTTTAACGTATTGATCTGTATAATTTACTTGTGATTTAAAACATTGGATCTAATTGAATCATTCATTGAAACCAGCAATCTTTATCATAGTCATTAATAAGTCATAGTCTTATTAAAACCCATGAATCATATAAGACAAACATATAAACCACCATATAAATAGAGCGATTGATTGGTGACTTCCGTAATATATTAATGTGTTACTAACAGACAAAGGATCAAATAAATTTGGGACTGAATTATTAGCTTTTTGATTATTATTATAATAAAACAGGCTTGTCAATAAAGCTTTAAAATGGTTTCTATTTACATAGTAAATAGAGACAGGCAGCTGCACTTATAGTATATTTATTGTCTAACTCTAAGGCTAGTTTCACTTTGCTTGTTCGAAACTATGTCGCTGGACTCTTGAATAGAAATAGGCCACGAAGTCATTCACCACCCTTCCGTTTATCCGATTCCACAAACCTTTTTCTTTCTTGCGAATTTCTTATCTATTGCAAGGAGGAGGCGCGATAGCTCAGTCGGTAGAGCAGTGGTCTCGTAATCCGGTGACCCGGGTTCGAAACCAAGGCGATGCGCTAGTGCCTTTTAGTAAGGCATTAATCCCCATTACCAGGTCCCTCGGAGAGGACCTAAAGCCGTCGGCCTTTTGGCTGCTTATTTACAAGCATTTGTGCTTTCTTAGCAGTCAGGTAAAATAACCATCACCACCACCAATCAATTTTTCCAATTATTTGTTTCTTAATGATATTTTGTACTATTTTAATAGAAGATGAAAAGAATGCTTCATCTCATAAACTGTACACTTATCGAAATTGATAAAGCACTGAACAGCAGCACGATAGTGTTATTTTCCTCATGCTTACCTATAATAAATACAATCATGTAAAGCTATTTTTTGTTAATGGAATAAACATTTTCTAACAGGTTCGGAGACATTACCTCACCACTTGCCTTCCGATTCGATGTTGAATAACGCCCCCATTTGTTGAATGCAAGATAATGACGATGGAGAAGTGACTATTATGTACATGTAAATGTATGTTCACTAATTTATCCCAGTTGTTCCTTGGCGGGGAAGGACATTGTCTAATGGGAGTTATGCATACTTGTGCTGATTAACAGTAACTAAAGGCAAGTGTTCCCGTTTTCAAATGAAGTGAAATAACATGAAATGGAATACAAATGTGTGATATGTATTTTACTGACATGTTTTGGGGAGGTGGGGTTTGCCTGTATTTTATGAACGTATGATTTGCTTTTTACGCATCATATGTTTAACTTTTGTTACAAAAGAGAATCAAAATCAAATCAACACGTATTCCTTCTACTCGTGCAATACAGGGTATCATTTGGGTATGCAATAAAAACTTAGAAGAACAAAATTGTATGTTTTTATCGGATAAAGACAAAATATTACGATTTCCCTTTCAAATCACGATGTAGCTTAATGTAGGCTTATAAGATGCAAAACCATGGGACTATAACATAATGCCAGGAGATTATGAGGCAAGAGCCTATAGCTATAGTAGACGTGATGTTAAATTATAGGTCAACCTGCCACGCGCTCTTGCTCGGTTGCCCGCTCCATATATTATCTCACACACTCACTGTTTCCACCTCTTCTCTTTGGTCTTAACCGATTGACTCCTGAAACCGGTTGGATCCTATATTTAGCCTATGGGAATTAAACAATTCAGTAGTCAAGGGGTTAACGGAGACGTGTACATCCAGGTGCTCCATTGCGCTTCATTTGAGCCGCCCTAAGCTACCGGAGTCTTCCCGTCGATATCTTGCCACCATTATGGTACGACAGGTGCACAGATTGGCGCCTTGTGTGGCCCTGTTCGCGCCAAAACCCGGTAATCATCACACCTAAATCAATTGACATTTTGCCCTTTTGAATGCATCACTCACATGCGACTGAATAACTGTTCCAGTGCATTTGTCATGAAATTGTCAGCGATGCCAAAGAGAGCAGGCAGCTGGATCACCCCCCCCCCCCGGAGACTTTGTATTTTGTATAGTGTGAATGTTCCTTTCCCGTACGATTAGAAATATTTGTTCCAATCACCCCCCCCCCCCCCTCTCCACTCTATCCCCCAACCCGATATCTCTCTCATTCTCTCTCATTCTCTGTCTTTTACTCACATCCCAAACACACGCACACACGCACACGCACACACACACACACAACTCACATTCACGCACACACACACAACGTTCTCTCTCTCTCTCTCTCTCTCTCACACACTTTCTCTATCTATGGCTATATCTCTCCCATTCTCTCTCTTTTACTCACATCACAAACGTCATAAACCCACTGAAAGACACACACGCACGCGCACACACACATACGCTCGCGCACACCCTCCCCCTCTCTCTCTCTCTCTCTCTCTTGATCGTTTTCATTCTCGTTCTGCTTTCTTGCATAATAACAAATCCTTTTGTTATCATTTCCCGTATGTCCGTTTACCTCTTTTGTCACTCACACTATCCCTAATAAATTTACCTTCCCTCATCCTATCCCATTTCTCCTTTCGCTCCTTTTCCTTATTGATCGCTAACCCTCCTCAACCTCTCATTTTAGTGCCCATTCCATCTTATAACCTCTTACAGTTTTTTTTTTAAACATGACTTGTTCTGACCACAAACAAATAATCTGATTGACAAGTTCCTTCGAATTTTCCTTGTTAGAATTGCAAATGTACCGCGGTTGTATCTCCGCAAATGTTGACTCCTGGATTTTTTGGTTTGTTCTTTCTTTTTTATATCTATTCCATAGGATATAGGATAGGATAGGATAGAATAGGGAAGAGGGTGATTACAGAAGAATAGCAACTTAATTATTTCACAAACAATATGCAGTCGATTCTTGTTGTGTAAATCATTATGAAATTTTGAAGAAAAAATTATTTGACCTTTGGGATTAACACCTATAGATAACAAAATATGCTCCACCTCTCTTTCTCCACCTCTTTGTATTTATCTCTCTGTCTCTCCGGATCTTTCTCTCCTATCCCTCTTTTCTCTTTTCCCTTTCTAGTCCTATTTTTCCCTTCTTCCTATTTATCATTCTCGCTCGATATTTACTTTCCAATGTGGATATAGAGTAATCATTTGACGATATTCCATTTCATTTTTTTTAAATGAATTAATCAAACATGTGTATGCTTGACATAAATCAACACGAATTTGTCCTTCTAAAATTTCGTCATCCGTCAAGTAAATATCCTGTAATCAATCTGAATTATATTATGATAAATACAAATAAATGTAATAAATATATATATATAGGCCTATATAAATTGATACAAATGATACAGGTATATTTCCCTTTCATCGTATTAGTATGAATTTCCATCGTTTTAAAAAAATCCTCTGAACGGCCATGCATTATAGCTCAAGGCATGGGCATACAGAGGATTTTTCAATGTTGGAAACCGGGGTAAAATGCAATAAATTATTGAAAATTTATTGCATTTTCTGTTTTTTTATTTAATTTATGGAAACTGCCCCTACCCCAGCCCCCGCTGCGTACATTCATGGTTCAGTGACAAAGCAATGGCCTCGTAACTGTGAGGCCCCAGGATCAAAACCGTGTCGATGTGCTATATTAGTGCCCTTTTGTGGGGCATTAATCCTCATTACTGTCATTTATGACTTAAGGGCGTAGGTCCCCTAGTTGATAAGCATAGTAGCATAAACATGCTTTAGCAGTCACGCAAAACACACATTGTCAAATTATTATTCAATAAAATCTGAGAATGTATACTATTATCTAGATATATTATTTTTAAATTATTTTTAAAATAATTCCATAAATTGGGGTAAAACAAAAATATTCCAGCTATATGAGCGACAGTGTAGCATAGTCAAAGGGTCACGATTTCGCAATTACATGTTTAATCTCTAAAAATTATCAGGAACTGTCTTGCAAACGACCGTCTGAGTATATTGAACTGCAGTCCACATGTTAAAAACAAGGGGGAGGGAGAAAGACATTTATCGTGGCCCGCCCGTTCGTTTAAAGCCGTGTGCCCCCAATATCTATTTCATTGTAACCAATCCTTCAACATTTTGCTGTCATCTTAACCCAGTAATAAGTACTAAGTAAATAGATAAGGTATTCAGCATAACAACTAAAGTTCTAGAGTATGTTCTCGAAATGTCTCTTAGTTTCTACCTTATTGACTATAAAATTGAATTGTAATAAATGAATGGAATTGAGACTTAATATGCTTTCATTTAAACACATTTTGTGCTGGATAAAAGTAAGCATTAATTGAAATTGTTTACTGCTGAACAACAACATCAAAATCATCAACGAAAACATAAAGCACGTATGTAAAAGCGAGTCCCTCGCTAAAAATTAAGGTAATTAGGTTATATCTTGAATATTTCGGCACTTGATTCATCAAGCTTGTCTCCTCTTCTTAAATATTACACGAAGATTCCTAGAAGCTTGAATTATTGACATTTGGAAGCGATGGTACCATTAATGACATTAATGTGATGATCGTCAAGAGATGACGTTACTACACGGTGGTTGAAGGTTCACTGTACGCTAGAAACAGCAATTAAAGGATAGTTAAAGCCATGATCACGACCGGTCGTGCATCTCTCTTCGTCTTCGTAGCAAATCCTTGCGTCGGACGCATAGGTCTGCACGTATTTCGAAGGCATGTAGAATAGCCTGCAGGAGGGTTTTTTAACGACCTGTCCAATAATCTTTGCGTGTGGTCACGTTTTTTTATGATCGCACTTGAAACGTGCAGCCGTTTTTCTTCGTTGCAAACATCGTAAAAGCTTCTTGCGAGCATCGCACGGGCTACCTGTGATGGTCTATGGATGCACGTGGCGCAGTACACATTCATACGAAGCCGTACAACTGTTGCAAGGCATCTGCACGGGGCTGTAAGTTCACCTCACGAATTCATGCAGGTAAAGGGAGAATGTGTTATTGAAAAAGGTGCAAGATGCCCACTTAGCCTTTACCATTAATACCCCCTTCACATACACGGATTTTTCTTACGAGTCCTTACGGATCGCCAACTCGTAGTCAATCGCAAGCATCCGTAAATAACTCGCTGGTATCCGTAAATAGCTCGTCACAACTCGCAACAACTCGTGGACACTCTTAAGCATCCGTGAAAGGAGAGGCAATTTTTTTGACATGTCAAAAATCTTCTTACGATTGTCCACGGATTGATTTGTCCGTAAATAGCTCGTAAATAGCTCGTAACAATTCGTAATCATCCGTAAACCGTTCGCAACAACACGTGACCATCCGTAAACTGCTCACAAGAATCCGTAAATGACTCGTAACAGATTTTTGCAACGATTCGTTACGGTTAGTTTACAATTTGTTTTACGGATTATTTACGGATTATTGCGAGTAGTTTACGGATGGTTACGTGTGCTTACGTGTTGTTTACGATTTTATTCGGGTCATTTTACGATGGCTTTACGGATTGATACGGGTTATTACGAGCATTTTAGGTGTAGTTACGAGTACTTTACGAATAGATACGTATACTTTACGTATGCTTACGAACTGTTTACGAACAGGGGAAAGGTATAAAAGCTGCAAATTCGAACACTTAATTTTCAGTTGTTATTTTTTGGCTACAAATCGTAAGGACTCTTAAATACTCGTAACTTACCCGTAACTATTCGTATCAACACGTAAACAGGTCGTAACTAACACGTTAGTTTCTCGTAGTTATCCGTAACAACTCGTAACAAATCGTGGACTGTTGCCGTAAATACATCGTAATAACCCGTAATAATCCGTCATAAACCGCAAAATGCTCGTAATAACTCTTAAACCGGTCGTAAAAGTGGCCAAATCGTAAGGATCCGTGAAAGATCCGTGAATTTGTGCGATCCGTAAGGACTCGTAAGAAAAATCCGTGTATGTGAAGGGGGTATTAAAGAAATGACAGATCAAATGTTAATTTTCGAGTAAATAGCAGAACAACAATCTATAATGAGGAAAGGAAAAACTTGTTTTTCTATAATGAACATTTATAAAAAGCAACATTTTGTCTCACCCTGTTACCTAGCGCCAGGAGTGCTATAAGTATAACAGGCCATCATTATCATTATTATTATTACAAAACATGTCATTCATTTCTCACGTAATGAGATCATTAGTGTTGAGATTTGTGATGATGGTTTCTGACAGGGTAAGGGCGTTAACATCTAGGGTATGAAAAGGTAACAGATGTAAAGATGTACTAAAATGAGCATCAGATAGACGGATTTGCGCTTTAAGGGGGCAATTTTCAACGATACCACGAAAAATGAAAGAAAAATTTATAGACAGAAGATATCGAGGCATGAACAAGTTGCAATTAATTTGTCAGCAAAAAATTAGCACGGGAAAGAAAATTGTAGCTGACTCTCCACAAGACCACTGCAGTGCCTATTTCGATTGTGTCATAAGGCTATGATGGCTATAACTTTATTAGAGTACTGTGTGGCAGTACCATAAATCAACGCAATGTTTTCACTCGTCATTTTGCTTTCATTTTGAGTAAATTGTCACTGTCGCAATGATGGCGAGTCGAAGAACGCATCAGTCGTTGACGCACCCCTGCGTTAACTCTCCCTCTTCTCTGTTTCTCCCCTGTACCTCTCTGTCTCTCTCTTTCTCTTCTCTTCCCTTCCGTCTCTCTCGCTCTCTCTTTCTCTCTCTTCTTCCCCTCTCTTTCACTCTCCCTCCCCGCTCTTTCTCTCTCTCTCTTCCCATTTCTCTCTCTCTTTCACTCTTTCTCTCTCCCTCTCTCACTCTCTCTCTCTCTCTTCTCTCTCTCCCCTCTCCTCTTCTCTCCTCCTCCATTTCTTTCTATCTTTCTTCCCCTATCTCCATAATCTAACCCCAAAATGAAGCTATTAACGCTTCTTGCGCCTTGATGGCGGCCTCTGACCAATATTACAAAACTAATTATTCCTCTCGGGTAAAAAAAGAAAAGAAAAAAGGATGACGTCCAACATGTCCAAGAAATATAAAAAGTGATAATCGTTTTTTGGGCGTATCTATAGGCAACCAATCATCCCTGAGCACCGGGTAATTGCTATCGAGAAGCACCGGACCCCTCCAAAGTGACTTCATCTTCTCAGCAGAACAAACATGTTTGTTGTGATGCTGTAAGCTAATTAACTGCTTCGTCCTTCCACGTGTCGTATTAGTGAGCTATTTATGAATTATTAAGAGGGTATGAAGGGAATATAGAGGGTATACCGAGTGGGCATTACGCGCAAACATTATTTGTTGGAAGATTATTGAGTCATCTAGATAGCAGTGGCAGGTCAGGTGATAAATCGATGTCCGATGATCATGTGATAGGTATTTCCAAATGTACACAATCGTTACATTGTGAGATGGGCTAGATGAAAATAATGAAATATTTTAAAGCGACGTAATCAATTGGCATTTAATTTTGGCATAATCTATTAACAGTATAAATGGAGAAATAAAAACATTATAAGGACAGATAAATAGAGAGGAAAAAAGTGAATGACGTACAGAGGAGAGAGAGGGAGAGCAAAAAATGGGAAGAAAGCAATATGTGCAGAGCAGAGAGAGAGAGAGGAAGAGAAAGAGAGAGAGAGAGGGAGAGAGAGAGAGAGAGTGAGAGGAAGACAGGTGTGAGGAGAGTGATAATATTTACAGGCACAGAGGATTAAAGAGAGAGAGAGAGAGAGAGAGAGAGAGAGAGAGAGAACGAGAAAGTTGGAGAGAATCTACGTGCATAATTATACTGAACTGATGGCAAAGTCACGCTAATCAATACTGTCTTCTGCATGAATGGAAGAGGGGGGGGGGATTTAGGTGCCTTGGAATTATGTATCGCCACTCCATGTTCATGATGAAGCATAATTTTGGCGTGTATAGTCATGCAATGTGTAAGCCTACATTCCGCTTACATCTCCCTTTTGAAAGGCAAGATCAAGATGAGGTCATTTGAGCTCCCATGAATGTTTTTGACTTAATATAAAATGGTATAGTAGTTTCAGTTCTGGATGGGTTGAGGCCCCCCCCCCCCCCCCACCACACAATTCTTCAAGCCCCCCCCCCCCCCCCTTAAAAAAAACACCCGCTCCTGTTAGTACTGATATCAGTGGCGTAGCAATATACGGTGGCATGCATGAGCCAGCCATTGATGGTACTAATTTAATGGCCTCTCCACGACACCACCACCATGCCTCTTCCATACACGACGCCACCTCTTTGCGGCAACGCGAGACTCACAATTCAATCAAAGAGGATAAGGCAAATGAGCGGAGTTAATATAATAATAATAATACCTATAATATCTATAAAGCGTATAATAATAAAAAAAATTCTCTATGCGCTGTACAAGTAGATGCATGTAGAAGTGGATCGCATCGTAAATTGTTTACGTTTCCCTCCCTCTCTCCTTGTTTTTTTCTTATTTCTTTTCCCTGTTGCCCGCCTTTCGATGGGGCAGGGGTGGAGGGGGGGGGGGGATTATTCAGTGCCAACCATTTTTATTTATTATGTATTTATTTCTCCTCTCTCTATTCTCTATCCATGTCTCTATCTCACCATCTCTCCCTCCCCCTCTCTCTCTCTCTCTCTCTCTCTCTCTCTCATTCCATCTCTATATCTCTCTCTCTCTCTCATTCTCTTTCTCTCTCTCTCTCTCTCTCTCTCTCTCACTCTCCCCTTGCTCCTTGTCCATCTCACATTTCGGAAAGGTCATCTTGATATAGGTGATTTCGGAGGAGCGAAGAGGCAATGAGCGTGTGAGCTGATTCTCATTAATTGCCAGGACGAACGTTTAGCATTAACTCCTCTGTCACTAACGATTAATCGCTTCATGTTTGTCGAGTGGCCTACTAAATTATTTGATATCGGAGGAGATTGTAAAAAAAGGGTTACCCGTGCTAGCTATTTACTTTTGGGGTTAATAAATGATTAATGCTATGTTAGGACAATACAGGCCTATATTATGTTTCAGATGCGTTCGAGAATAGAGGTGTTGTGGTCTAGAGGATACGTCACCTTTCTGTAGATCACAAGGAACTGGGTTCAAAACCCAGCCCGGCACTTACGTCCTGTAGCAAGACGTTAATATACATTTGCCACTCTCCACCCAGGTGTAAATGGGCACCTGATATGCTTCAACGCAATTTACTTTGGCGGCTCGGCTATAACCAGGATAGTGATGTCTAAGTGCCATGAGCGTCACTGCCTGATGGATACGAGCGCTATATAAGTGGCCATTGTTATTATTTATTATTAATATGTATTATAAACAAAAAGGCATACTTGTATATAAAATGCTGAAACACCATATTGTAAACTATAGTGGCCAGATTGGAGAAGAGCTTTGACACGTTTTCTTTTACTGTAGTACCAATGATGTCGAATGATCATGACACCCACATATTCATACAGGATTATGAACAGAAATGTCACTGCATAGTAATAATATTCAAGGCCTCTTTTGAAGTTGAGATTTGCAAAGAAGTTTTTTATAATAAAGAATATCAAATATCATTATTAACTATCATGTAATTTGAAAACATGTTAATTAACGATTCAGCAGATCAATGTTCGAAACCTATACTCCTTTTTGTTTGGGAATGAGCTCGCTAGTATACACTGATCTGTATAGGCACATGAGAGAAAAATCAATCATAGATCTAATTAAACAGCTTTGTCTCGACTGGTTTATTCTATAATCCCCTAAAATTCGTTCTAGTTTACTCCTATTCACAGTCATATTCACCGCTTCATGCATCTCGTTATCTCCCTCTCTCCATGTCTTTACACCCTATTCTATTTTTTCACTCTCTCCCTCTCTATCTCTCCCTCTCTCTCTCTTATTACTCTCTCCCTCTGTTTTCCTCTACCACCCCTCTCTCCCTGACTGCCTGTATATCTGTCTCTCTTTCTCTCTCCCACTCACTCACTCTCTCTCCCCATTCTCTCTCTCTCTCTGTCTCTCTCTGTCCCTCTATCTCTCCCTCTCACACACAACATACACAGCAAATATAGTTCATCAAAAGTTGATAATACTTCCCGCTGATCTGGTGCCAGACTTCCCATGATTAATCCCATAAAACTAATTATTTTTCCTTCCATATTCCCGGCATCATCATCACATAGATATCCGGGTAAATTCGATATGACGTAAATAATACGAAGTCAATTTGAAGTCATACGAGCAAAACATACACGAGATAACAGGATTAAACTGTGGGAGATGAATTGTTCTGTTGAGAGAGAATTATTTTTTATTTTTCTTCCGAATTAAATCATCATCATAGAATGGCTTGGATTTCATTATCACACGGTTTTAATTTTCAGCCTAAATTCATCATCGGAGATACGGTTTTTAGATGTTCATGCTGATCATTGTTTTTACGCAAAATGTATGACATATTTCAGTTTGGCACTAACGTCTTTTGGCAATAATAATCCATATTTGCCACTCTCTATACTAATCATAATCGCAGGGCCCTCAGGAAGAACAGCATTGACGCTGATGAGGCTTCCTTGGGTAAACAAAATTAATAATTACTATTATCATTATTATTATTATTATTATTATTATTTTTAAGTTTAATTGTCATTATAATCATAACTATTATTGTTGTTATTAATATTATTATTTGTATTATTATTATCCTTATTTTACTGTTATTATTTATAAGAAAAGATTTAGTTTTCTGTAAAGGGTGGGGACACCAAGCAAAATGTATGCCCATGCAGGTGATGACAAACATTCTCTGAAGGCTATTTTTCGAAACTGAGAGAAGGGCCTTGGCCTCAGAAGGGGCAAAAAACACAAGAACTTACGCTAAAACAGATAGCTAAGCAAGGGGGTAGTCACCCCCTAAACGAATGCTGAGCAATCCTGTTTTGTTATCGAGCAGTATAAGCTCTTTCAGAATAATTATTTCGTCCAAAAGCGATCTTATCTTCAATATCTTACAAATTATTTATTGACCTGCTGTTTACTACAAAATGCCCCTTTGCCCCCTCCTTAAAATACGCTGGTAATCAGATAGTACTGTTTTGCGATGCTACTATAGCGCACGGTGGTAATTTTACCCTGTTTCTACGAAGTCGGTGACTTTGAATTTAGAATGCATGCAAGGGCAGGTGATAGGAGTGCAAGTCAATGTTAATTTTGAACAGCATATTGGCTCAGCATACACAAGTTCGTCTGCTTTCGATGTTGTGCCTTGATTGTACTATGTGGACGCGTCCATACCAACTATAGTATAACGTACTTCAACACGATCGCAAACAAATTGTCTAAACAAAATAATTGAAGGGCAATCTGAATATTCAACTATATGTCCCATATTAATCATGTTGGGATTACGTAATATGCCATGAAGTATTTCGCATATTTCAATAAATGATGGAAAGGCTATCGAGTCATCATTTCGTCATCCTCATAACACATCTTCCTTTTTTATCTCGATCAATCACTCCCGTTATCAGTACATCATTCATCATCACTATAAAAATCACCACCACCACCACCACCATCATCATAATCATCACCATCATCCTCATCATTATCACCATCATCATCATCATAATCACCATCATCATCACAATCCCTATAATCACCGTCATCATCTTTCATTATTACCACCATCATCATCATCACCATCATCGCCATCATCTCCATCACCACCATCATTCATCATCACCACCATCATCGCTATAAACATCATCATAATCACCATTGTCATCATCATAATCACCATCATCACCGTCATTCATCATCACCACCACCATCATCATCATCACCATCATCATCGCTATCATCATCATCATATTCACCATCATCATCATAATCACTATCATCACCGTCATCATCTTTCATTATTACCACCATCATCATCACCATCATCACTATCATCATTCATCATCGCCATCATCTCCATCACCACCATCATTCATCATCACCACCATCATCACTATAAACATCATCATAATCACCATTGTCATCATCATAATCACCATCATCACCGTCATTCATCATCACCACCACCATCATCACCATCATCATCATCACCATCATCAGCGCTATCATCATCATCATAATCACCATCATCATCATAACCATCATCATCATTCATCACCATCATCATCTCCATCACCACCATCATGAACTATCATCATCATCATAATCACCATTGTCATCATCATAATCACTATCATCACCGTCATCTCCGTCATCATTATCACCACCATCACCATCATCATCATATCATTATCATCATCCCCTACTTCATTATGCAACCAATCCCCAAACGTCACAATGGCCACACCCCCACAGCAAGCAAGATGCAGGGATGCTCAGATTTCAAATCTATCTCGCTCAGCGAACTTCACTTCACACACAGCGTTTTTTTTTCTCACTGAGCATCAATCGTGAGCTCATACATTGACTACAACATACGAGGAGTCACCAATACAACGAGTTGTGGGTAAATCCAAATTCTGTTTCTCTAAATTTGTTAGCTCAGTGCTGATCTGATGGTCTTCTTATTTCAAACCAACCACACCAAGTGAGTGATTTTGTTCAACCAAAACTGTCCATAGTGACACGAAATCAACGTGGAAAGTTGTGAAGACTGCATCGATTCCGGCTCCTCATCATTCGTCTACCGTAATTTCCATGCGTCCAGCGCCTGCAGTTCTGGCGAAGGATTTCGTACCGACCGATCGTCGAACCGTGTTTAACCGTGCTGAAAACCGCATCGTTATCATCACGACGTCTGAGCTGAGAAACTCACGAAGTGTCCATTTTGATGATCATTAACATAAATCTTGGCTTTGGAGTATCGAGGAAATTGTGGCCACTTAGCATCCGACACTGGTAAGTCTTTAGTTTGATATGGTAGCTACTTGACAATGTGACATAAAATGTCATATTAATTATTACATTTCCATGACAACGCAGTATGCAGTACGACATTTTTAGAAATATTTAGTGTTGACTTTTTATTCAGTGTTGCCTATGGGATGTGTTACTTTTAGAAAAAATGTAATAAACTCAGCAAAACTAACAAAAAATCAACTAAGCACACAAAACAAATCAAAACAATAACAAACATAAACACAAAAACAAAACAAAGATAACATTAAACAAAAAATTAATGTATTTTTTGTTAATAAATATAATTTATTATCATTTTATTTAATTTTCTCATTATTTATTTGTTTTGTTGATTTTTTATTATCATACTTTTTTTTTTTGGAATTTAATATTGGATGGGGCACCTTAGCTTAGGTGTACCAGATTTTCTTTTTATTGGGGCTCACTATATCTTTGAAACCAGATAAATCTAATACCTGTTGATCTAGATCTGAAGTAGATGGTTGTATCTTCAATTTTTGTTTCTTTCTCTTTCATGTTCCATCACTTTTCATGTCACAAAGGCTCTTGGACTGTATAATGTACAAACCACACTACATGTAACTGATTTTGAGAGCATAGAAGACTTAATGTATTAATCATTTATAGTGAATTCCTCTTTCCAGGACAGCACACAAAAACAAGTTGAACTGCCAAAATTACTGACAGGTTTTGTCTAGCATGTGGCAAGATAAGGTATTTCCCTGCAATATGTAGAAGATCAGCCTGAGCAAAGCAACCCAGACTAAAGTTTGTAAGGGAATACCTAGTACACATAGAGGATTCTGAGTGAAAATTGGCTCATCAGCCACTCTAGGCGAATTAAACTAGCGTTCAGACTACCAAAATTCATTGTATAGCTGTAGGATTAGTAGTTAAACATTTTCTATTCTGAAGGTCGTTTAAAGAAACGTTTTTATAAACAAAACACATATTTGAGCATCATTATGGATGAAAACTCAATAAAGAATCACTGTCCCTTTATTTTCTGAACATTGTGTCATACAAAAATCATATACACTGTAGCTGGGTGGGGCTTATTTTGAATGTGCACCAGTGTGTGATGGGCTAGCTGTCATGTTAACTGTCCTCTTCAAAACTAGATCTCTTTACATAGCATTTCTTTATAAATTAAAGATGTTGCTGTCCGTTTTGTACGATGATTCTCTTTTTGACGTTTCTTTAAACGTGTTTCGTATTTAAATTTCCTATAGTGTGAATTGGTTATTGGGCAAGCAAGGAGTAGCAGTATGCTAATCATGTATAGCATTACGGAAATTGAGCACTCTGGGCCCAACGTTATTAGGAGTGGGATTTTCAAAAGCAGCTGAGCAGAATTTGTAAGTCACTGCCGCTCTTTGAAGGCCTGCTGTTCAGCATTAGGCTGTCAGTCACGATCCAGGAGTACAGTATAACCATGAATTTGAGATCATGGGATGATGAGAAAGAGAAAGAGAGAGAGAGAGAGAGAGAGAGAGAGTGAGGGGGGAGGGAGGGAGGGAGGGAGAGAGAGAGAGAGAGAGAGAGAGAGAGAGAGAGAGTGAGGGGGGAGGGAGGGAGGGAGACAGAGACAGAGAAAGAGGGGAGAGAGTGAAAGTCGGTTAGAGAGAGAGAGAGAGAGAGAAGGGGAACCACAAAGAAATAGAGGGAGAAAATATAATTGGAAAGAAACTGAACAAGCCACAATACTTTCTTGTACATTAAGGATGATAGCAATAAAGAGAAGGAAAGACAAACAACTAAACAGGAAACAATATACATAGCATGAGGGCCACCACTACTTTTCCTTTCCCTACTACTACCCAATGAATATGATAGAAAATAAGACACTTTTGAATTGTTGGAAATCAGTTACAACAGATCACAAATAATGTAATCACAAAAGTGACCAAGGTAGGCAGTATGCAAGTTGGAAAAAGTACATAGTCTGAACACAATCCATTTCTATCTTCCTGTTCTTGAGCAGAATCTGACTCCCCTTATCAAATTGTGTGTTTGGAGCCAGAATGTCTTAACTCAAATATTATAACACAGACTTAATGCCCTTTTGGCTCTGAAAATATAAAAGAGGGGTATATCAGAAAGGATCAGTTCGCATGAGGTTGCCTAGCCCCCTTGTTAAACTGATACTTTTCCAATTTCCTTTTTCCAAGAAACTGGGTGACTACTGTACCTTGTTATTCGATCTGCAGAATGAGCTACCTACTCTAGTTACTGTTACTGATTGAGTGTTGAATCCAGATTAAATGTGAAGCTTTTTATCAAGCGTGGAATCAGATCACATGTACCTCCTTTGGGGGAAGTCAGTATGGGTTGTTTGATCCCGAGGGGAAAACATGTAAAAGGATTGAAGGTGGGGGACGGGACAGTATTGTTATGAAAATCTGTGAGCTAATAATGTTTCGTTATAAAGTGTGCATTGTTACTTATCACTGATATTATTGTTGATTAATTTGTCTCATTCATACCAGAGATTTTGATATTCATGATGGCAACATATTCTGTCCATTATTATCATTGCAATGTCATGAATTAGATAACAACTGTCATGTTTTCATGATATACTCAAATGTGACATACTTTCAGTGTTTGATCTAGATTAGATGTGAAGCTCTTTAAAGCATTGAATCGGATCGCATGTGCATCCTTTGGGAGAGGGCAGTCTGAATCAAATAGGAGGGATGATTTGAAGAAGGGGAAGGGCTGGTGGTGGTGAGGAGTTGGTGTGTCCTGAAAAGTTGTGAGGAATAATAATAATAATACTCAGTTCTTGTATAGCGCATATAACATTATAATGTCCCTATGCGCTTCCAAAGAGGAAGGAATTGTTCAATGCAGTAAAAATAATTAGTAGTTCTTATATAGCACTTTTCAGGACCGAAGGCCCTCTCAAAGCGCTTTACAGATATATATCTTATTACCCCGGTCATTGGATTCAGGCTTACCCGCACACAATGTATGCACTTTCTTCACTCCCTGGGGAGCATTCTAGCCAGTATGTAGTGATCCCTGTATTACCCATGCTTAGGATTTCTAATTTGTGATTGACTTGGAACCATGAAATTAACAGTCATGACAGTGGCAAGATTGAATTGCTTACATGTCCTATTCATTTTGATCTTGTGCAACTAAATATGTAGTTATAATCATAGACATCCCATGTCCACACCATGTATAGTGTACCCTATCTTTATCCCTGTTTCACAAAAACTTTAAACTATATTTTTTTGACCCCATGTTCTCAAATCATGGCCTATCTTAGAGCTTCTTCATAAATTAAATACCTTCCTTTTTCTTAATTTATTCAGCTCAAATTTCACCGACATTATTAAAAATTGACAGATTTCCTTGTAACATATTCAAATCTTAAAGGCATACTTTCTAAACAAAGGTTGTTCTCGACAACCTAAAAGATATAGCGTGAGGCATTTCCAACATAGCAACAAGCAATGTATGAAGACTGGATTCTGAGTGTTGTAGTTCATTCATTAATACCAGGCTAATGGAATAAATTGTCACTAGGTCCACAGGAAAGAAACAACCATGAATTTGGATTTGTTAGTGAACTGGGGGGCGTTTCACAAAACTTGTCATCAGTGACAAATGACAGTTTTTGTTATAAGCTACTGAAATCCTTGCTTCTGATTGGTTATCAGCAGATTTGTCACTGATTTTTGTCATTTGTCATTGAAAAAAGGCTTTGTGAAACAGGTCCCTGATCTATTGACCTGATGTCAGGGTGGACTAGCCCTTTAACTTGGATCAACCCCTATCTGACCTTGGCTTTGTGACGTATGAGATAGTATCATTGACAAGAATGCAGGTCTCTAATTGAGCTATTGAACGGAAGCCAGGCGGCAGGAATGCCATTCATACTTTCCCTGAATCCTCTAAATGAATAGCAGACTCCGTCAAGCCTGTTGAAAGGGATGTTGGGGGAAACAGGTGAAGTGATGGGTAGAAGAGATGCTTGTTAACTGTGAATTCTTGCTCATTAAATGTTGAATGTTGAGGAATTATGGAGTTCCACTTACATGTACAATGTGTACATGTACTTTATATTATTAGCAAATAATTAAAAGGAATACAATTTTAACCTCTACCTTTTAACCATGAATATTGACTTCAAGTATTGACATTAAAAGCAAAAGCACAAAATTATAAAGTATCACAAACACTAGATTCTGCTAGATGATGAATGATAGTGTTGGCAGTAGTATTTCCCAAGAAAGGTAACAAAAATGAAATACCACACTACACTGTACTTAGATGATTTGTCTTTGCATGGCTTTAAAATGGTTTTGCATGATATTTTTAAGTGCAGTGTATCACTGTGACTAAGACACTTCTGATGCTTGATGTCCGGTATTAAAAAAAGAAAAGTCTAATGGAAGCATATTTACTATCTTGATTTAAATCGAAACAAATCTATGCATGGTGGAACTAAACTAATCCTTATTGATAGCTTATGGTATCACCAAGTTTATTACAAAGTTTGAATTATGAATTTTTAAATTTGTTTAAAAAAACCCAGTAGGAACAAGGCCAGTGCAAAGAATATGGACAGAGATATGGAAAATGTTTGTATCCAGCATGATTTTTATCTAGTTGAACTGTCTAGACTAAAGACAGACAGATACATGCTTGATGGAAAGAGCTATTCCTCAAGGAATCGATAAATGGCGTCAGGCAGTTCGTTAAAGAGGCTCAAATTATGATTTCATTCTTCAGTTAGTTCTATAAGACTCTAGTAAAAAGAGGCCTGTACAGAGAATATGGACACTGTGTGTTGGTGCCCTGCGGGATTATTATCTGGTTGAACCATCTAGACACATTAAAGTCAGAATAATCTATATCTATGCATGGTGGAAAAAAAAGTAATCCTCCGCGGAATAGATGTATGGCGTCACCCAGATATGATGCCTGTTATCTCATTGCAGAATCACAAAGCTGAGTCATCGACCCCATATATAACAAGGGGCATCATTGATTCATCCGTTCCTATAGCGATGGATGATTTCAACTGATTTTATGATAACTTCATCTCATATTGGGGGTGAATGTGGTGGAGGAGGTTGTGATGAGGATGGTGTCATTGACACTGCCTGCTCAGTCCTATGTTTTGAGAGAAATAGAGAGAGGGAAGGAGAGAGGGAGAGAGAGAGAGAGAGAGAGAGAGAGAACGTCATTCACTAGTTACTATAGCAATGAATGATTTCTACAGAATTGATTATATAACTGCCTCACATAGTGGGTTGATTGTGGTGATGGAGGGGGTGATGATGGTGATGTCAGTGACACTGTTTGTTCAGTCCTCTTTTTTTAGATAAAGAGAGAGAGAGAGAGAGAGCTTTATTCACCAGTTCCTATAGCAATAGATGATTTCCTTGAATTTGATGATAACTGCATTTCATATTGGTAGTGCCATTGTGGTGATGGAGGGGGTGAGGAGTATATGGTGTCAGTGACACTGTCTGCTTAGTTTCAGAGATAGAGAGCAAGAGAGAGAGAGAGCAAGAGAGAGAGAGAGAAAGAGAGAGAGAGAGAGAGATAGAGAGAGAGCTTTATCAACCAGTTTCTATAGCAATAGATGATTTCCACGGATTTGATGATAACTGCATCTCATATTGGTGGTGATTATGATGATGGAGGGGGCGATGAAGATGGTGTCATTGACACTGTCCGCTCAGTCCTATTTGTTTTTAAAAGGGGGAGAGAGAGAGAGAGAGAGAGTGAACTCAAGTCACAAGTTCCCATCTACATAGCAATGGATGATTTTCAATTGATATTAGAAAACAATCCAACCCTTGTAATAAGTTAATTTAAATGAAAGCAGAAAAACAAGAGAAACAGAATGGCAAAAGTTTGAAATGAATCAATATCTTGTTGTTTATCACATTATGTTCTCATTACATAATATGTCATTGTTATATGTTTACATATTTCTTTTGAAAGGTCATTTCATTCTATCATGACATGTTGTATTAGCACGTTGTGAGGAGTAGTGGAAACAATAAAAGTCATGTGACAAATTGTATCGCAAGGTAGAATATGCCTGGATGTCTTTTCCAATGCTTTGATAGTTTGTTCCATTGTGTATGTCCATGTACATGTACATGATTAATTGTTCCTAATCGTTAACATGGGCTTGCATTACCCTTTGCAGACCAGATTCTGTTTCTCTAAGAGTATTGATTTGCTAGAATGAAAGCAAACTTGTGTGTCTTCACAGGGGGCCTGAAAGGAAACAAATCGTTATCCCTTAGCCTAGGAAAGAAAGTGCACCCTGTGTTCAGACTATGGGAATTCATCGTATAGCTATGTGAGAGTCAATTACGTTAAAGATAAACTTTAGTACTGGTAATGCGATTGCATTGTGAAAGAAAAGGTATGAAAGGATCAGAAACAGTTGATCATGTAGCATGTAAGTATTGGTGTGCACTGCAAGGTTCTGGAGTCATCAAAATCATAATAAATTTGACCGAGTCTTGGTAAAGTAACAAACACTCACATAGAAAGCTATATATGGGACAACACACATGGTGTCGGGGATGGTACTACCTTGGTTTCCTTGTCTTTCTATGCTCATTACTCAGCCAGTATACATTTTCTTCCAAAAGTGTTTGGCACATGTCATTTATTTGTAATCTTGAACATTCAGTGTAAGTTTCGTTTGATTCTGTGAGAATTAATTTTTTTTTTTACCAGTACTGGAGTTTATCTTTAAGTAATCTCTTTTTTCCTAGTATGAATGGTGTGTAACAAAATGTCATGTAGCAAACACGTGTTGGAGCATTGTCTTACACAAAACGTGAAAAAGTACCAGGGTCCTATTGTGGTCTGAAAGTCGTGTTATAAATACGAAAATTGTATAACTGGGCGCAACTGTCATATTAATTGACTTCTTCAAAACTATTTTCTTTACACGATGTTTCTTTATACGGTGTTGTTACCTATTCTATATGCCCCCTTTTCACTGTATGACGATTCTTTATACTATGTTTTTTTTAAATACGAGTTTCATATATATTTTATGTAGTGTGAAGAGGCTGTTAGATTCCTGCAGGACAATGGTGATTCAAAAGCATGGAAGCAGTCTCTGGGGAAAGACCCTGAGAGAGGAAAGACAGAGAGAGAGAGAGAGAGAGAGAGAGAGAGAGAGAGAGAGAGAGAGAGAGAGAAGAAAAAAAGAGAAAAGGGAGAGAGGAAGGGGGAGCGTAGGGAAGGGGATAAATGAGTGCATTGACACCTGAGTGTGAAAGGAAATCTGAAAATGTAAAGTGTTATAATAGAGGGGGATGTCTGAGAATAATAAATTACAATTTAAGAAAATGATGAAGGTATTGTTGGACTCGAAGCAAATCCTGTATCCTGTAGGATTTGCTTTGAGTCCAACAATATCTTCATCTCTTCACCCGCTGATGCTTGCCTCCTTCCCTTCAAAAATCTCTTTGATAAACAAAGATAATAAAGACAGAGATTTAATGGTGGTGATTTAATTTAATGATATGTTATGTTAGTATGTTCTTTTATAGTACATATATGGCAGCATAAGATGCTCTGAAAACGAACATGATGGAGGCATGCAAAGACAAAGTTGACATAGTACACAGACAAAAATAAGAACGTGGCTGATATTCTTGCAATGACATCATAAAGCTTCTGTAGGAGTTGTTGACATCTGGCATTGGAGATTAAAGTAATACATTTTATTTTGCAAGATGTCGAAATGCGGATGTATATAGTGGCTGATTTATGTATATATAGGTTTGAAGCCAAAAATCAGTTTTGTCTGAGGAAAAGAAACTGAATATATTCTACCAAGTGCCATGTTACAGAAAGGAACTAGATTAAGAGATTCTGAGCACGTACCTCAAAAGAAGGGGGGGGGGGGGCAAAGCCGATCGTCCACCATCCATGGAGACCCGTATAGAAGAAGACCTGTGACGAGGTGAGCGTGACGCACCTTCGTGGTAGAGAGGTGAAGACGGGTTAGGCTTCTGGAATCGCTATCAAAACCAGATGTGAATTCATTTACGCAGAGAGGATGAATGAATGGGTAGGTTCAGGAAGCGGGACGTCATTATGACTCTAGGCAAGGACGTTGCTCTCAAGGGATGTTTGGGGATTTGTAGGGGGATACGATGCCCTAATTCAAAATTTTGGTTTCGGAAATCATGAATTTTTTATAGCCTTTCTGGAAATTACTAAAACTTTTGATGATGTTTGCATGTATGTGTAGGAATAATTCTGTGAACCTCTGTAGGCAAATTTGAAATTATGAAATAGCAGATTTAATCTTCAATCTGAGAACCTGTCTAGTTTGTTTGTTGAGAAATTGCCTGCTGTCTTGTTGGCAACCTTGGCCTGAAACTCCCCCTCTCATTCAAAATGGATGATCCAACATTTGCTCCTGCAGTATTTGCTATGAGCTTTGGGTTTCAATTAGGTGTTTGTTTAGGGTTATAATTTTAGATATAGTTTGAGTCCAAGGTTGAAGCTAAGATTTCATTAAATAAGAAATTGATTATTGTTTTCAGAGCATGAGCCCCACATGCTCATAATGGTGTAGTGATGCCCTAAACTGCTGGTGAGATGTAGGATGCATGGGCGGTGGCGTCGTGGTCTAGTGGCTCATATAAGTAGGGTGTATCGATTGATTATGAGGTGAGAAAGATGAAGGAAATGGTATTAGAAGAAATGATTTGTTGTTTTGACAGTGTTCATGTGGAAGATCTTTGCCATGAGATAAGCTCAACTCTGTGTCAATGAAATCACTCTTCACGTCTCAATGAATCAAATGTCATGACTTTTGAATCATGAAAGGTTGTACAAAAGGAAACATGAATATTGATATCAATTTGCGCCTTGAAGATTTTGGCAAGATATTTATTTATTCTGGTTCAGTAATTCTGCTGTTGCTGCTACAGTGGCAGTTCAAAGTGACAGCTCATGCAACTGCTACAGCCCCTGCTGCCCCAAATACTACTGCTACATTTACTACTGGTCTTACTACTTCTACAACAGACTTTTCTACTGATATTGGATTTCTTTATTTCTTGACATTATTTCTAATTGCATTATAAAAGAAATAGGCACAGAAATTCAGAAAGAGACAGAGACAGGTAGCCAGTGGGAGAGAGAGGGGGAAGGGAGAGAGAGAGAGAGAGAGAGAGAGAGAGAGAGAGAGGGGAGAGAGGGAGGGAGTGAGAGAAAGAGAGAGAGAGACAGAGAGGGGGAGAGAGAAGAGAAGAAGAAGAGAGAGAGATTATGGAGGGGGGCAATGAGAAATGGTAAGAAATACAAAGACAGAGACATTTAATTTTAACACAGACATAGACAGGGGAGGAGTGATGAAGATTAAGGAGCAAGAAGCCATCCCTGGAAGTGTCATCTAAACCAGATGTGAAGTTTGTTACGGAAGGCATGATGAAGGGATCATACGCATCATGAAATGTGATATAGGAAGAGAGAAGAGAGAGATAGAGAGGGAGGGAGAGAGAGAGACAGAGTGAGAGAGAGAGAGAGAGAGAGAGAGAGAGAGAGAGGGGAGAGAGAGAGAAGGGGAGAGGGGAAGGGAAGGTAAGGGAAGGGAGCAGAGGGGTAGATTGAGTAAGGAAGGGTATTTTTGGCAGGGAGAAATGAAAATAGTTTGGGGAAAACATTTCAAAAGAGCAAAAATGTAACGAGAAGCCATCCCTGGAAGTGTCATCTGAACCAGATGTGAAGTTTGTTAAAGGCCCGGTCACACAGGGAGGACGCATGGGGAACGCACGGCCAGCGCATTGGAAATTTGCAATTTTGGCCAGTGCGTTGTCGTGCGCCCAACTTTTGTCGAAGCTACAGCGAGCTGACACCAAATGCATAGCGTGTTGCTAGCGCGCTGAGCGCATACAGGGCGCATACAGGGCGCATACAGTGCGCATACAGACCGTACACAGAGCGCACATGATAACAACTTCCACGAATGCACAACGTGTTGCTAGCGCGCTGGACGAATGGTCCACGCATGCACCGCGTTCTACGACGCACGGCCAGCGCATTGGAAATCGGAAAAGAACGTGTGCCTAACTTTTGTCATAATTTTGGAAAAGCTAGCGAGCTGACACAAAATACACGGCGTGTAGCTAGCGCGCTGTGCGTATACAGGGCGTGTGCTCCGCGTATGTCTGGCGCTGGTCTAGCGCGCTCCATGCATGTCTGGCGCTGGTCTAGCGCGCTCCGGCGCATGTCTGGCGTGCCTTTGGCGTGTATATTCATGCGTCGAGCTCGGCGCACGTTTTTGAGCATGCTCAAAAAATCCCGACGCACACAGCGTATGACGACGAATGCATAGCGTGGGTCCAGCGCGCTCGACGAACGAGTAACGAGTGATGACGCACGCCTAGCGAACGACAACGCACTGGCCCAAATTGCAAATTTCCAATGCGCTGGCCGTGCGTTCCCCATGCGTCCTCCCTGTGTGACCGGGCCTTAAAGAAGGCATGATGAACAGGTCATACAAACCATGAAACCAGACAGATGACCGTGGGATGTGACATAGGAAGAGAGTGAGAGAGAGAGAGAGAGGGAGAGAGAGAGGTGATAAGAGAAAGGGAGAGAGAGAGAGAGAGAGCAAAATGGAGAAAGAGAGAGGTGATGAAATGAGAGGAGAGGAGCTGTGTAGGGAGGGGAGTGGTGTTATTTAAAATGGGAATGGCATTGGGGCAGTGAGAAATGAAAATAGTTGGAGGAAAACATTTAAAGAAGAGCGAGAAAGTAAACGGGGTAGCCATTTCTGGAAGTGTCATCTAAACCAGATGTGAAGTTTGTTCATGAAGACATGATGAAGGGATCATACGCACCATGAAACCTGGGCAGACAGACAGATGACCGTGGGCTGTGATATATAGGAAGGACGTGGGATGTTATAGGGTGGCGTCATGGTCTCATGGGTCTCCCGGGCCTCAAGATGGTCTTCTTGATGTAGACTCAAGCAAGCATTTCTAGGAATCAGACATCGTGACTGTTCAGTGTAGTATGTGTATAATGTACATAAGTGATTAAGAAGCAAATGCTACTTGTACATGTATATCATGCTGGTCTCAACATCTACAAGGAAATATGCATTTTAACTCAGCTCCCCCCTCCAAAACAAGATAAACAGAATAAAACAATGGGCCCATGCATATACCCCCTCCCCCCCCAAAAAAAAAACACACACAACAACAACAAAAACAATTTAGGATGCTTGGTTAAAAGTACAATATGGAGCACCATGATGGGCATGTAGTGTTTATCAATCTTTGATAGATAATGTTGTATACAAATACAAATTTGCATTGAGAAACCTTCAATACAATCAAAAATTTGCCTTTTTAAAATCTTTCAAGTAGAAATTGAAACCAAAGGATTTAGAATGCTGTGATGGGAAACAAACATATTTTGTTTGCTGAAAGCTATCAGGGCTTCAAGTCATACATGTATATCCCTCAAGAAAGAGTGAACACCCTTCTGGCTCGAGATTAGGAAATAATACATGAATGAAGAGCTTTTGGATCGAAAACCCAAGGATGCTGGTGCCCTTTGAAGGATTATGCAAATTCAAATTTATGTCGTGATTATCAAGACAGAAATGCATGTGCGGGAGGTGTACATCTAGATACATTGTCGCATGAGTGCACCTTGTTTCCCCTGCCACATAAAATTACCATTTTTCTGCACATCTTTCGCGGGTTGCAGGCCCCCATTGAAAAGGAAATGACATTAGACTGCATTGCTTTAGGGTGTTTGCTTGAATTGCAGAGTCATACATTAAGGATCAGGTTTGTGGATGTATGCATGTATATTGTCTTTTCCTCTTTAGCTAGATTCATACGACAGTCCCTAAACAATTAAGTTTAGCTTGTGGTTTTAAACCTTGAGATTATTTTGAAGTTAAGGACACTGCTGATGCACTTGTAGATTTGGAAACTACAAGCTTACTAAAGTTTAAAATCTCAACATGACAACTGCAAACAGTGCGAGGTCCTCACTGGAGGTAACAGGTGGAGCAAAGGCAAATAACTTTGAGGTGTTGCTGTCTTGTAGTTACAATGACTGCTTGCTTTGCTTAAGGCCCATTCACATATATGCTGTGGTAAAACAGGTTAACGGTTTTCCACAGTATATATAAACAATCCTTCAGTTTAAAATCTCAAGCAGTTGTTGTTTTAGTTCCATGTGAACCTTCTTCTTCTGAAGTGGATCATTGCTTAAAACTTCCAAGATTGGAAGCATCATGGTGTAGTGGTTCTGACTCTTGTCTTTCAATCATAAGGTCGTGAGTTCGAATCCCACTCCAGGACGTTGATCTTCTTCAGTAAGAAATTCATTCACATTGTGCTGCACTCCACCCAGGTGAAGTAAATGGGGACCTGGTAGGAATTTATTCCTTGAAAAGCAGAGCACAGCTAAAGCCAGGGTCATTATGCCGCATTATTGTAGAGCGCTTAGAGACTACTGATACAGTGTGAGGTGCTATATAAGCACATATAATTATTATTATTATTATTTTCAAACTTGAAATCATAAAACTATAAAGAGGTATAATAATAATAATGATAATAGTAACATTAACATGTATACAGTGTTTAAATGTTTCTAAGTGCTATCTTATTATTACCCAGACTCTAGCCAAATTACCCTAACATGGTGCTCTTGTGTTGAAGGAATTTCTTCCTACTGGGTACCCATTTACGTAACGTGTGCAGAGAAAGGCAAATGTTGATTAATGTCATGCCAAAGGACTATGGCTATGCTGTTTGAACATAACGTTTGTATCACATCTCTTGACAACAAACATATCATGTTTGTGATTGATATACAAGCTGACTCACAGACATAAACACGGAGATCAACTTTAATTATCAGATCAGCGATGAAATAGAACCATGTGGGAGCTTCATCAACACCTAGAAGTTCAGGTGAACTAGGATGTTGTGATACATGGTAGTGAGAGAGACAGAGAGATGCAATGAGAGAGGGAGAAAGATAATGACAGAGAGATTGATATCTGGTAAGGGAAAGAGATAGAAAGTTGGACAAACAAGTGATTTAAAGGAAGGATCTGAAAGAGGTGGAAAGAGAGAGAGACAGACAGACAGACAGAGAGAGAGAAGAGAGAGAGAGAGAGAGAGAGATAGACAGAGAGACAGACAGGCAGACAGAGAGGGGGGAGGGGGACAAACTTCATAGATCTGGACAGCCAAACCATAAAAAATACCTTGGATCAGAAGAAAGTTTGAGACAAGGAAGAAATGCAATAAAGTTATAAATAGACAAAATATAATAAAATACAACCTGCAATACAACATGGAAATGATAAATGGTAATATGCTAAATGATTTCCTTTTTTGTATGCTGATGATTGAAAGGGATCTCCTCCCCCCCCCCCCTTCCAATAAAATAGGGAGGGAGAAGCTTTCCTTTACCTTTTCTTTTGCTACATAATCTGTATCTAATATACACTCTTATTAAATATCTTTACAAACATCCCTCACTTAAATAAAAGCACCTTTTGATATCAAAATGAAAAGAAAATCCTCATTTAGTCATGTTGTCAAATCCATTGAAGGTCATGGCGTGCACTTTCATGACACATCCACGTACGATCCATATTGAGTCACACCATTGTGTGTGTTTATCCAGGGACAGTGTTTTGATCGGTCTGATATTATTCTGCTAAGTATCACTTTGCATTCTATAGCGTCATGGCCTCGTCATGCCCTCTGATGTACTTCATCAAAAGTGCACTGCTGTTAGAATGTATATATTATCTACTAAATTCATAATGAAATTGTTTACTGAATTCAAATGTGAATATCATTTGATGGTGAATGACTAATACTTGTCCTTTCAGTGTAATTTCAGTTTTATCCATTTGTTTCATAATACAATATGATTTATTGATTGAAAATTGACAATACTTTTAATATCTAAGCTTAGATTCAGCTCACAATATGCTCACAAAAGGGATGCTGTATATAAACTGTATATGTCAACTCTGGACATGCAGTGGCGTAGCTCAAGTTCAATCATTGAAGGGGAACTGGTGTCGGGGCAAGGGAGAGGGCATCAGTTTTATTAGGTGGATGAAATGAGAGAGAGGGGCCATCAGGTAAGGGGAGGGGGTGCAAGAGGTGTTGATGTTCATTCAAATTCAAATTTCAAATTTATTCATGTTTCCAACAAAACATTACAAATCAATTATAAGCATTTAAAACAAATTTAAGAAATACATGTTGGAAACAGAGGGGTCTACTAAAAAGCAATGCTTGTACAAGTGTGAACACCTCAAATGAAACTTAGGAATAATGAGTAATTAAATTCCTCTTTACATTCTCTCCTTTTCCTTACCTTATCTCCCTATGACTATCTCTTGTTCTTGTTTCACTGGAGGCAATCATGGTCATCATTACATATTAACAGAACAAAGTGACACATCAAATGTGAAAAATAAGAAGGGAAAATCCCAACTTAGACATTGAGATCATTAGAGATAACATCTTGAGTGGTAAAGGCATTTTCTTCTTAGAGGTTTGTTGTAAACAAGATTATCAGTATTACCAGGAAAAGACCATTAGCTACACTGTAATCTAACCAGACTTCCCACAGGTCTTTTTTTAAAGGGGTCCGTTAACCCAAATAATATCTTGTTCTACATGTGGGGGGTTCAATGTGGCTATACTATAAAATATAAGCTCAAAGGTTATTCCTATAAAGAGATAAAATAACTTTGAATACACTCTTAATCAACATCAGAGCGTCTAGCAAGTAAACAAGATGACGCATAAGTATGCACCTGCATAGAATAGAGCACACATGGAACCCAAGTCGGACTTACATGTATTCAATTTCAATTTTTTTTCAATTTCATTTATTTCCACAGATTCATTAAAGACTGTATAAATTACAATCAAATATAAAAGCATTACAACAAAAGGTGAACCTTCTAATGTATATTTTCTTTGTACTCCTTCACCGTTAAACCATACGGAATGATCATAAATTTGTCTTTCTTAGGTTGATTTTATATATATTCTAGCTGTACACAAATTAAGTTTCTAGATGATTGGTACCTTTAATTAGCTCACCCACTCAGATTTATATTCATTGCAGTAAGTTGGAAATCAACTCGTGCATATGCCTCAAAAACACTTCCTTCCATCATCATCCATGCCCTGCTTCCCCTTCGTAAGATTAAAATCGATTCCGGGGATGATATCAAATTGTCGAGAGTCGCAACAAAATACCCTTGAAACGTAATACGATCTTACTAGGAAGGTATCGCCCGCTAATCAACATGGCAGCCATTAGCGTGATCTGTAATTGATCTGATGCGAGGAAGCTAGGCCAGAATGAAAATGGAGCCTTTTTAATCAGATGCATTTGACCTTGTGGAAGCTGGATGAAATGGATGAAATGCTACCGTTAATTGAAATCCAGTTCATAATGCATTGTAGCATGCTAGTCACTTGATTATGAGGTCACTCCATTGCAATGTTAATAAACGGGTACATTGTTTCAAGGCAATGGTATTTGATAGTAAATCCCTTTGTTTATCATTCGTGGCAGTGTTAGTGTATCATATCGCACCTAAATGGTTGATGTGTCTGACGATGTCTTAGTATCAACTTATCTTATCTTTCCAATTTGTCAATTTGGTTGTACATTTGCTATGATTGGGTATGATTTCATATGATGTGATCATAAGCTACCAAAATGAATGTCACATATAACAAATCAGTGTGCAATAATGGAATAATTTGGTAAAAAGAACTATACCAAACGTATATTGCTAATCATGGTTAGTCTCTGATAAACGATGTACACAATTACTTGACATTCAAACAAATATTTACACTTTATATTGAAGCTAATACACAATTAACATTATTGACACAAAAATAATAAAATAAATACAAATGTGCCTTTTTTCTGAATTGCAAAGTAGCTGGAGGCTTTTATTTATAAAGTTATCCTGCTTAATTTTTCTACTGCTCCTAAAATCAGTGACCCCTTTTTCAACTTCAATGCATTAGAAACCAGTATATTGTATGCCTGACATGGTGTTGGTTTAATGAAAAGACACGTTTCTCTCCCAAACAATTAAAGCTAAAAAAGCTAAAGACACTAAAGATACTAAACTTTAGTAAAAACTTAACCGGGAACGAACTTGCTCGGTTTCTGCTAAAGCATTTATCTATCTTAGCTAGAGTAGTTAATGGATGCTTCACATCGACTAGAAACACCATTAGTATTTTTCTGAAAGTGTTTTGCTCCACGGGTCTCTGTTTGTCACTTAAGCTATTTAGCAGGTGCAGCCGAGTTCCTAAACAAGCATTGTGGGTAGCTAAGGTAATGAAGTCAGCGACCCAAAAGGGTCACCTAGCGGTGGATGTCATTGTGACAGAAAGGAATCAACTAACCAAAAAGAAGTCCTGACTGATATTCCAGTGAAGGGTACTTATTGGAATCGACTAAAGAGATAGAAGGTATTAAAGCAGGAACTGACAGGGGTTTATGAATAGATACCAAAGCTGACGGCTTTAAGTGGGTAGGAGCACGATGACTAAGTGTAGACGGGCATGTAGCGCAGGTGCAGGCTAGGCGAATGTATGCATAAGTACAGAGCTGTCAAGTTGTACAGATTTCCAGTATTAAATTTGAAAATCAATCAAACAGAACCTATATAGCATTGTGGATGACTGTTTTTTTTTAAAGGAAAATACATGTACAAGTACATACTTCTCACATTTTTTTTTAAATTGAGGTGGACATGTCTATGGTCTCGGAATGCATGAGGGTAGGTGCTTACCAGTAATCTCCTATGTACACATATAGGAAAGTGTAAGCTCGACTTCAACATGTTCCCCTTGAAAAATCAAACAAAAGCCCCCCCCCCCCCCCTGCAATGATACTTTGAAATCATTCATTTATAATGGCATGTGTTTAAGATGGGATATTTTCCTTTAAAAGGTCCCTCGCCTACCCCTGTGTGTGTGTAATTGGGTTTTTACAGACGTGTATCAATCATATATGATTATTTACGTCTAGGGATCGACCTTTAACGTCACCATCCAAAAGACATGACTCAGTTTCAAACCAGGGTCATCTGAGTCAGTTTTTATTGGTCTTGTTTTATATTGTGTGTTCACAGAAATCTTGGTAAGATGTGAATGTAGAGACATTTGTATCATGGAGAAGGTATACTGCCTTTGAATCTTTGCCTTAGGCCTAAAATAAAAACTTGTTGTATTGCCCTTTGGGTGCCAAAACATGGGTCGGTCGGTCTAAAAAAAAAAAAAACAAAAAAAAACTTTTTTTTTGTCGCCCTCTTTGGGACGATATTTTCAGATTTGATTTTTTTTTCTTTCTTTTTCCTGCCCTCTTTTAGCTGACATTTCTCTGTTTGTAATGCTTTAATACATGTGCTTCAGCATCTTCATTCCATTGATATCTTTTTTATCTCATAATTATCCATGGTTTGCACGAGTGCGAATTTTTGAATAATTTGATTTTATGCATTTATATCCCATTTAAACAAACAAATTAAATATATTTTTATTCATTCATAAACAAAAATTTAAAAAACAGTCTTAAAAGATTTTTGGGTCGGTCGTAATTTATACAGTAATTTTTATGGTTTATACGTAATACGTATAACCAGACAGAATGTCTCTTGACACAGCATGTAGCCAATTCTTGTGTTGTTTGAAATAACATGATGTGAATTTTGAAATTATATTAGACAGCAACTGTGAAATTTGCCAATCTTTTTACCACCACGCTAAATGCATTAGTACGATATCTTCTATTTGGAGCCAAAAGGTTGTAAACTCTTAACTTTACTTAACAAAGAGTTAATGCCTTTCTAGCTCCAACAAGATGTTACCATTCCTGAATGTGTAACTGACGAAACTATGTATATGGAGTTTTTTTTTTTTTATTCCTTCTGAGCAAAAACAGTGATTGCCTCATCCTGTTGATCTTATAACCCAGGTCCTAGCTTACAGTCTATACATATTAGAGCTACACATTATGCCTACCCTTTTCTGAGAATAACGCAGCAGTCCCTTTATTTTTAGGAGTCGGCCTCCCCGCCCACTCGATGTTACTCCATTTCTTCTGTAAGCACCTATGCATTTAGCACGAGACTCTTGAGGGAGTGTTTTATTTGGGGCAATGTTTGCAAATCAAAATAGAGCCCTGCTGCTGACAGAGAATTCTTTTGTGTGTGTTTGCAGTAAGTGGAAAGTAGTTCTCTGTCAAATCATGTGCAAGTAGCTGGAAAAAGGTTATGTCCACAATCTTTGAGATTCAAGACTTTCTATTTGACCTTGTGTCTTTGTTTGTTTTACCTGACTGCTGAGAAAGCATGTGTATGCTTGTAAGTACGCAACCAACCAGGGGATGTATGGCTAGCAGTCCTCTCAGAGGGACTTGATAATGGGTATTAATGCATTACCAAAGGGCACTAGCGCATCTGGGACCTCCCGGTAACGAAACCACTGCTCTACCACTGAGCCCTCGTGCCTCCTTAAGTGTAATCAATTGCATATTTGTACTTATGAACCGGCAAATTCTTTTTTTTTGGAGGATGCAGTGTACTATCAAACTACAAATTTCATTCATGCATAAATCTGTACATGATAAATCATTTCTTTTTATAAAATATAAAGAATTAAGATTACCTTTTGTTGACATTTTTGGTTATTCCTACATATTTATTTCAAGGTACTTCTTGCATTTTTTCAGCAGATGATATGGCAAAACACAGAAATCAAACGATTTATTTAAAGGGCATGAATTACCATGCAGAATGAAACTTTAAGCAAGCTTTACAAATTGTTTACTGGCACATTATGTAAGAATTACACAACAATAAGAAATATGATGCTAAAGGTAATTGATAGCAATTTTCCTGAGGTCTGTGCACCCGCTTGTACTATCACCCGTATAAAAGTTGACATGAGTAAAATCCATCATCCCAGTCTCTGAACCGAGAGTACCGGCCAATCTAAAGCGATGCTCCTCTCCGGATCCCAAAGAGAAATCAGAGTTGATAGTTCTTGACATCTGTCAGCGCACGGAACCAGGAGGCGTAATTTCCTGCTCTTGTCCCGAATGGGCAGGGGCGCTCGTGCACGAGTGCCTCCGGGAAGCATGTGCCAACCTCTTTCGGAGGCTTCAATTGGTAGACCGAACTTTAGTTTGCAGGTACAAACCCTTGTCAGTTGTTAAAGATAAAGACCAATTATGGCCATGCGATTGCATTGTGAAAGAAACGTTGTGGAATCGATCAGAACAGGTTGATCATTTAGCATATTTAAGTATTGGTGTGTACTGCAAGGTTCTGGAATCATCAAAATGATAAAAAAATTGGCCCAGTCTTCGTAAATTTACAAGCACTGTACACAGAAAGATGTATATGGGACTATGCACACGTGCGCGACACATGCGTTTATCTCTCACATACCAATAGATAAACTAATTTACCAAATATATCAATTAGTAGGCGGTTTCCCGGCAAAATTGTTATCATCATGTATTAGTCAAAACATATTCTTTCACATGATTGGTAATAAGAGCTTCCATTTCATTTTTTGAAATTGGGGCGTTTTCAATACTGGTCTTTACCTTTAAGCGCAACAAAGTGCCTGAATTAAGAGACTATGCCGACTGCACGGTGTACTGCCCCCCATAGGCTCTGTACTGTATTTGCTCAATATAGCCAGAGACTGACAGAGCTAGGCTCTGCTCAAGGCTTTAGGAATTGTGGTTCAGTGTCAAATTAGATCCCGTGCTTGCAGACTAGACAGACCTAGTGATTGATCGGAACGGGGCAGACCACCAGTAATTAAACTAGTATCAGCGTCAAATCTGGTTCTGAATGCGCGGATAATGTCAGATTTTGTTTCTTTTAAGTGGTTCTTTTCTTTTATAAAGGTGTGATTGTACAAAAATCTTTATTTGCATGCCTGATTCAAAGAAAGAACTTATTCCATGTTCACAGTATAGTTTTCTTGTTGAATCCTGTAGCCTTGTTCATACATGAATGGTAGATGGCCTCCCAAAAAACAGGAGTGGCAAAATGAAATCAGGTTCTGCCTCAAAAGGGCCAATAGTCTTTGTGGTTATCCTCCACCTTTTCATGTCATCTTTATCTCTTTTTCAAGTATGTTGTACTAGAATGTTACTTTCTAATGTGTACAATTGCAATTGTATGCCATTTTATGTTTTGTTGTTATTGTATTACCTATTAGTGGAATATGGTAAATAAACTTGAACCTGAATTTGAAATTGAACATGAGAGGGTGTGGTTCACCCAGGGTTCACCTTTCTGTATCATATATAACACAGAGATCATTGAGTACATCTTTAGTATATGGCCCATTATGTGCTGCTTTTTTCCATCCCACTTTCCATTCATATACATGTAATATTGTCTTTATTTTACTGTGGTAGTTTCTTTTTTTGGAGGCAGTTAGCCATATCATGTCTGAACAAGGCTTTCACACTTTTAAGCTCCTTCTTACATCCCCACAAGACACAGAGTTTTCATCATATTGGAGTCACATTTCCTGTTGCTTCCCCTGTTCCCTCCTCTCTTGATAATAATTCTTTTGCTTGAACTGAGATTTGGCTCATATCCACAGGAAAGGGGGACCATTATCGCCTTTCAGGTCATCTATATAATGTTATGTTCATATCATGGACTGAAACGATAGAATTTGGGTTATTTTTGTTGACAAATTTAACTTTTCCGCACTATGTGTCGGTCATTTTTCTTAAAACAAATCAAATTTGTAAAATTAAATAAAAACTGAAGATTCTTTTTATTCTCCATTCCGAGAAATGATTGGGAATTATTCATCATCCATCATTCAGATATTGTTGATGATTTTTTTTTTTGCTGCTACTATGCTTGTAACCTTCAAACAATTCAAAATTTGAAATGTCATATTAACTTAGCTTCACTGCAAATCTAAATAAGAAGTGCTACTTTCTCTCTCTCCCCCATTCTCTCTCTCTCTCTCTCTCTCTCTCTCCCTCTCTCTCTCTTGCATTCACATCAGTCTGATCAGTCTCATGATGTCAGCAGATTTCTTTTGCTACATGTCTATGATTGTAAAATTTATGGATGGATTGCTATAATCTATAACATTAAAGTTACCCACGCATTTTCACAGCTCTTAATGCACTTTGAAATGTCAGTTTGCAGCTTTAGTTCTAAATCTGGAATAAGGTGCCTGCAATAAACTAAAAATTCATGATTTGAATACCAGTCTTGTTTCCATGGTATTTTGGTGATGACGTAAAGCTAAGCTATTTTCCGTGCAAAAATTTATGAAGCATATCTCATCATGTAACAAAATTAATAGTATTGAACCACACGAGGAATTCATTACAGTTAAAACAAAAGTGATACTTCACTGCCCAAGGCATCAATTTTTTAGTTGCTTCTTTTAATTTCCAGCTGTATGTTTTTGTCTGTTAATGATTTAGTTGAGTTATAAATAGAGACAGTTGAATTCTGGTCAAGATGGCAAAAAAAAATTGTGTGTAATTCTCATTCTCTCTAAGTCAGTTTGGAAGAATATGACACGAGAAGTGTTCCCCATAAAGGCTCACTTTCAAAATTCCTTCATATTTCAAATATGACAAGAAATGTCTGAAGAGTTTGGACCAAACATTCATGACAAATGTGTGTGTTGTCCCATGTTTCTATTTTTGTGTGCAGTGCATGTGATTGTCAGCAAGATTGAATAAATTTCATAATATAAACCTCATGATATAATGAAGCATTCGAAATTGCTTTCAGACCCATTTCTTTCATAATTGAATTGCTTGACTACATCTCAACTGTCATCTCTAAGGAATGTCCCTAAAATAGCATGCAAGCATTTTTCTTGTTCTCGTTGACTTGTGATTGATAGCAGAAATGTGCAATATTCTATCACATGTAATTTGTTTAGTGCATTGTTTAAGGAGCTATGTACTGTTTAAAAATTGGAGAGAAAAACCATCGATATCGAATGCTAAAAAGGCATGACGTACATATTATATCTGGGTTTTTATGAAGAACTTGAAGAAGAATCAATGCTCAGTATAGAAATTATGAAAATGTGGCATCCTTCTTAAATTTTATATCGTCTGCTGAGTGCCAGAAGGGCGTTAACTCATGTAATTTTACAAAAAGTTAATGACTTTCTGGCTCTCAATAGATTTATATCAAGAATTAATTTAGTTTCACTTTTATTGTGTGACTGCACTGTCCAAATCTTTATTGCCTTGCTTGACCTGTTCTATAAATAGGGATACCAATTACAAACTACTACTAATTGCAAACCCCATTATCACCCCAATGAGATAAACAAGCCAAGTAGAGAGAAGAAAAGGGAACGGGTTATATAACCTGATATGAGGGATATAGGGAGCCAAGAAGAAATAGGTGAGATGCTGTATCTCTTACAGATAGATTATACATTGGCGTTTATCTCCCATGTTGCTTTTATAGCAGAATCTAAACATAACAAGACTTGAAAATGAGACGCGTTTGCAAATCCCTCTGGCAAACATGCTGTGAACGTGATGAAATTTCCTTGTCATGCCAAACACTGATGCCTCTAGTGAGTAGAAGAATCTTCTGTCAGGTGAAGTGCAATATAGAGAGGGAGAGAGAGAAAGAGAGAAGGAGGTAGAGAGAGAGAAAGAGAGAAGGAGGTAGAGAGAGAGAAAGAGAGAAGGAGGTAGAGAGAGAGAGAGAGAGGGGGGCAGAGAGTGAGAGAGAGAAAGAGGAAAGGCAGGGAGAGACAGAGCGAGAGGAAGAGAGAGAGAGAGAGAGGAAGAGAAAGATTCAGTAAGCAGCTAATTGAGAATTGGTGGAGTAGGATGGACACTTATGAAAAAGAGAAGAGGCTATCATAAATTACCTTAGAAATTACCATAACAGCAAATTAAAGGATTGAAGTTTCGGATAAAGAAGGGTCAAATTCTAAAAGATAAATGTACATTGATGAGCGATATAAACTTGGAGGAGAAAAAATTTGCAACTAAATGAAATAAGATAAATTTATTTTGAATTGTAAGAGAAAGATGTAACAAGAAGTATCATGAAAAGGAAACAAGATGTAGCCAAATAACAATCAAGAAACATATGGAGTATAAAATGAAAGAAGATTTTTATGCACAGAGCCATGTTTTGATGATATTTCAAATTCAGTAACGTCCACCATGGAATGTTATGTGAAGCATATTTGCACTTTGCACGACAACACAAACTTCTTATAAAAGAAATCTGTTTGTCTTGACTTTAAGAAAGCTATACCCATTTGTGAAGAAAAAAAATCAAGGTGTTTATGAGCAGGACCATACACTCGTCTGTCAGGGAACTATTCATAGCCAGCAAATTAGATTTACAAATATGTCTTGGAAAATCAAATATAGTATTCTTTGAAGAATCTACATTGACATCATGAAAGCAATGCTTGTATTTGCACTTTGTTCTCCGGTCGTTCCTCACAAACACACCAATATGACTATCTCATATATATTAGAATTGACAGGATTGAAAGGAAACCAGAAGTCAAACATTATTGCACGCAATGTTTGCATGATGCAAATGGCATATTAGACTAACGCAACCAGTAACATTGATTCAATATTTATTTAAGTACCACCAGTCTTTGACAATACTGATGTTTGATGTACTTCATTCTTTTGTCAGCCTGTCATTTAAAATTATTAGAACATTTGTCAGAGTGATGTTTTGAATTTTACATGTACTTTGTGTTATGGACGAGCATGTATCTATTTTCAGAGTGCTTTCATGCAACGTGTTATTAGAATGTTTTTTTTAGATTGATGTTATGAATCTTACATTATCTTACAGAATGCTATTTCAATGATCAGAATGTATGCTCAAGCAATGTTCTGAATTGTGCATTGTTTGATTTTGTTCATTCACAGACTGTCATTTCAGATTATCAGAATGTTTTTTAGTCAAAGTGATATTATGTTTTGTACATTGCATTTCAACTATCAGAATGCTTTAATATAATAATGTCATGACGTATGTACTTTACCTCTCAGACTGCTATTTCATACTTCAATTATCAGAATTTTTGCCAAAGTGAATTGTTAAATCCTGTATTATGTTAAAGATTACCACTTCAAATCATTGACTTTTTTAAAGTGATGTTATGCTATAAATTTTATATCATTTCTCAAACTGCCATTTAAATCTTCTGAAATGCACATTTATGTCTCTTTTTATGATCAAAATGCCTGTTATGTTGATCTTATGAATTGATCATTATTCACAGACTGCCATTTTCAATTATTAGGATGTATGTGAGATTGATTTTTTCATGAATAATAGAGATACCAGCTTCCCAAACTGTCATTTTTAATGACCATTGCAGAGTGCCTAACTGACTATCTTATGATCACATTTAATTGCTATTGTAAAACATGACACAGTTTCCAGCAGAAAACTTTCATGAATTTTGCAAGTGCATCAAAATCTCAAGTTTTATGCGACATTTTGTTACGAACATTGACATTTTGCAGTTTCAGACAATCTCTTGCTCCCCCCCCCCCCCTCCAAAAAAAAAATTGTGCTTTTTTGATAGCAGATGCTTCTACTTGAAGTCGAGAGCCATGCAAACTTAAGAGAAAGCAATTATTTAAGCAAATGACGTGATACATGGCACTAATGACACAAATGAGGAAGAAACATGTCCATATAAAGAGGTGATGTGCTTATGCCAGTTGAGCTAGAAACATCTGGACATAACTGTGTCAACATGACCATTTGTTACCATCCATTACTGGATAATTATGCTAAACAGTACCATTTTCCTGATTCCCTTAATTTAGAGCATTGGTGCACAAAATACAAAGTGTTCCAGGTTACGTTTTTTGGTCAAATTTCCCTCTTAATGTTCATCTTTGACCAAAATCTTTCTGATGATTGAAGCTGGAATTTGATGACATTGTCATGTTCACATTCATGTTGGAAGTTCAGAACATTCTATGAGAACACATTTAATTTCAGACCCATTTTAAGTCGATCTATGGTAGATGTGAACATGCTATTGTTTTTTGTCTATTTTTACTCATCGCTTGATATATCATTTACATAATATGTAAGTTGTAATTATTGTGAACTGTGCAAATTATTGTAGGCTTTCAATAAAAAAAAAATTGCCTTGATTGCAATTTTTGTTGGCATACACGCTTTTGCAGATTGTTCATGACTGCAGTTCTCAAGACAATATTGAATATAACGGCCGTTATTCATTTTATTTTAGGACAAGCAACTTGACCAATTTTGACCACTTAACCACTTTTCCTTGTAACATTTATGGTTACTAAGAGAAAGTGGAATGAGAGCCCTGATTAATAAAGTGTTTTTATTTAAATCTTATGATGTAGATCATGAATTCAATGTCAGAGATTGAGCATTTCTGGTAGTTATTTTTAATCCTTTGGAGACTTGGTGGAAAGTCTAATCTTGGATTAAATTAGGAAGATGTGAGTTGGTCTAGTTGTAATGTTCGTGGTACGGTCAGCTGTCTGTCTTTGCCTACAAACTGACTCAGTGGACTCCGGTTTGAGACTGAGTCACATCTTTCAGATGGTGACGTTAAAGGTCAGTCTCCAGACGTAAATAATCATATCTGATTGATACAAGTCTGTATAAACCCAAATTACACACACATAGTGATATAAGTAACTGTGGCTTCTTCTATAGCGTTCGGGTCTACCAAACCCTAATGCTTCTGGCAGTCTGACGTTCTTTAGGAAATGCATGTTAAATGCTAATAAAACTGCCTTCAATGAAGTTTAATAAAAGTCTCATGTTTCAACAGGTTCTTGGGTGAATAAGAAACCATGATTGGGGGAACGCATATATTGGTCTAATTATCATTGTGTTAACATGCAGGCTGCCTGCGTACATAATTTCTTTTCCTTACCACGCCTTCTTACACCTGACTGCCTTGTGGGCAGGCAAGCAACAATAATTACGCTGTCTCCTTGTTTCCATCTCCATCACAAAATAGTGCATGCAGAAGAAGCGAATGTACTTGTTAAAATTTACCATCCAGCCGGACCCGATATGCCGTTCCAGGAGCGTGCAAATTTGATCATGCGGGTATGCAAATCAACAACCTGCTTGGTAAAAGTCAGACGACGTCTGACATTTTAACGTCCACAAATTATCTTCCTGCATATATTTTTGGAGGTTGCCATGGAATTCAAGTGAGGGAGAGAGAAAGTGAAAAGAGAAAGAGGGAGACTGTTAAATTGCATGAGGATAGGTTAGAGAAATAACTAAAATCTAGGTCATGCATTTTCTTAATTTGCAAATGTGTATGTCTGATACAGAAGTGTCAATACATCTTGTGTATTGATCAAGTTTCCTTGAAGATAAGTCGTTTTTGTAAGATATTTCTGTTTCTGTTAGATAAAATAAGTATTGTCTAACAGATATCTCATAGTTTTGGGATACTAAAGGGAGAGTAGATATTTTTGTTTTTAATTTTGCTTTTAGTCACTCTTGCTTTTATTCTATAACCTTGTTATTCATAGATCTCTCAGTGTATTGGTTCTGCATCTCTTCCTCTCTCCTTTTCTAGACTCCTCTCTTTCTATTTGTCCTTTAGCGTGTCTCTGCTGCTCTCTCTCACTATTGCATGCATATGACTATCTCACCATGTACATTGCTCTCTCTCCTTCTCTCTCGCTCTCATCCTTTTTCTCTCACTACGGCATGTATATTTCTCTGTCTGTTCCTCTCTTTCTCTGTATCTCCCTCTTTTTGTCTCTCTCTTTCTATTTCTCGCATTCGCTGTCTCCCGGCTACGTGTACCTTTACATCTCATTATTTATACATATCTTGCTCTTTCAAAGAAGTGCTGCATGATCATGTACATGTATATCAAATACACATCGCAATCTTTATCTCCACAAATTCTCAGGTACAGGCATTGTGTTCATGGTTTCATACCAAGCACAAATTAAAATCTTGTGATATCTCCCTCGTTAAGAAACAAAATATGATAAACAGGCATATATCTGAAAGCCTTAATTGTGTCTGTATGAAGGTGTGACAAAACTTATCTTGATGGACTCTCCCACTTCATATCGAGGGTTCAATGACACAAAGCCGTTTTGCCGAAATGAGTATTTGATATCAAAATGTTCAGAAAAATATGTGCTTTTCATGAAACACAAAGACTTATAAACTCCACCCAACACCCCATTGAAGTCAATGGCTAGTGAAACATAGACTTAACTCCTCAAGGCCCAAGTACTCAGTGATACAAACCCCTTATTTCAAAATGCTCAAAACGGAGTTACGTCTTTGTGTCACTGACCCCTCGACATCATGTATTCAAACCTTGACATTTGAAGTCTGATTACTCCTGTTGAAGTCACTCCCTCTGGTTCTCCATCAGACATGTACCTTTGCCTTATGAAAGAGAATGGCTATGTTCACACAGAACCATTGTAATTCTGATTTGAACCTCAAGCTTCAATCTTCCTACTACTTACTTTCCTATCTGGTTTGATCTGCTTAATGCATGAATTAACACATGTCTTATGTTATATCTTCTCCCCGTCGTATTTTCCTCCATTCTTTACGTTAATATCAGTATTAAATTGTTTTTGTGACTTTTTAAGTAGGTTAATCGCTTATTTTTGTGTATGAACTGTGAGTGTAAACAACGTAAAGTTTTGATTGATATGGACTATGAAGACCTTGAATTAATGTTCGCAAAAGATTAAGGATTAAGCCATGCCCAAGTAGCAGTAAAGCAGGTTCACACAAGATTGAAGAAATCAGTTTTTGAAGTTTTCATCTGTAAGCCTGGCAAGCCGTCATTGTAAATATGAGCTGGCAAAACTCAAAGGTAATTGAATCTGCACAGCACATATCTTCAAGTGCTCAGGTCCCCAGCTGCTCATAGTTCTAATTTCTCACCAACCATAAGATCACTCAAAATTTAAAACTTTGAGTATGTTTATAGTTTTCAAAACCACAGGTCCTTATGCAGAGTCCTTTAATAACCACAATTGCGTCTGCAGAGTCCTTTAACATATTAGAGATAACCACAAGATATCCTTAAAGTTAAAATCCATGAGGTAAAATTATGAGCTATATACCCTTCATGAAGCGCTTTCTTAATGCAAGGAAAAGGAGCTCTATAAAAGGCTATGTAGATTGGATTGGATTGGATTGGAAACTTGAAATTTATGGGACACTTGTGTGAACCTAACTATAATTTACCATCTGACTGGAGCTCAATTTATACCTTTAGGCTACCATTAATGCTTGATTTGATTTTTTTGTGCCGAGAAATATTGAGTGTATTAAGAAAAAAGGTGTAGTGCTACCTGTTATTCATAGATTAATAAGCACTTACTGAAGTAGAAGCTTTGATAAACTGCTGTGACAGTGAGAGTTTATATTAAAATAAAGTGCTGTAGCTACTACTATATATTGTTCTTTTTATTTGTTTGGTTTTGTTTTTGTTTATAAAATGGTGTAGGGATGATCTATCCATCTGCATTATAGAAGCTTGTTCAAACACATTTGCAAAAGACCTTTAAAGAAATCAACCTTAAGGCAGTTTGAATACCCTTGTCCATCGACCTTTGAATCGTGTGAATTGCAATGACATATTAAATAATACAAGCATTATTTATATAGCCACTACAATAGTGCAGTGAAATTGCCCTTGAGTTGATTCATCTGAACGTCTTTGAAATCATATTTTGGGGGAGAATGAGAAATGGCTTCATCTTCATTTAAAAAAGACTTGTCTGCTGAGAACAAGAAGGAAATCAACTCAATGTAAAAGAGTTTCCACCTTTCTGGCTCACAGTACTCTCAGCAGACAAGTCTTTTTGAATACCTTCTGGCGTACCTACCCCATATCTAGAGGTGCGTTCAAATTTGATGCAGTCTTTGCGATCATAATTATTATTGGGAGGATGAGAAATGGCGTCATTTACTGAGAGTGAGAGCAAGAAGGATGTAAACTCTTTTACATGGAGTTACTACCCTTCAGGCTCTCAGCAGACAAGTCTTGTTTAAATAACTTATACAAAGAGAAAAGCTGCATGATCCTATTCCTTGTAGCATATCCCATCTCTAGCATTTCGTTCCGACCTGACGCGGTCTTTGCGATCATAGTCATTATTGGGAGGATAAGAAGTGGCTTCAGCTGCTGAGAGTGAGAGCAAGAAGGGTCTAAACTCTTCTACATTGAGTTAATACCCTTCTGGGTCTCGGCAGACAAGTCTTGTTTAACAAACTTTAAATACCTAATTCAAAGGGATAAGCTACCTGATCCTTTGCCTTGTGGTATATCCCATCTCTAGAGGGTCGTTCAGACATGATGCGGTCTTTGTGATCGTAATTATCATTTGGAGGATGTAAAATGGCTTCATCTGCTGAGATTGAGAGCCAGAAAGCTGTTACAAACTCTTTTACATGGAGTTACTACCCTTCAGGCTCTCAGCAGACAAGTCTTGTTTAAATAACTTACATACAAAGAGAAAAGCTGCATGATCCTATTCCTTGTAGCATATCCCATCTCTAGCATTTCGTTCCGACCTGACGCGGTCTTTGCGATCATAGTCATTATTGGGAGGATAAGAAGTGGCTTCAGCTGCTGAGAGTGAGAGCAAGAGGGATGTAAACTCTTTTACGTAGAGTTACTACCCTACTCGCTTTCAGCAGACATGTCTTTTTTAAATACCTTATACATAAGGATAAGCTGCCTGATCCTTTGTCTTGTGGCATATCCCATCTCTAGAGGTTTGTTCCGACATTACACAGTCTTTACGATCATAGTTATTACTGGGAGAATAAGAAATGACGCTGCGAAACTTGCTGTTTTTATAATGAAGTAAAGTGTCACATGGACCTTGTGGCAGATTAGCCTTGTGCTAAACAAGTTATCCAATAAAGTCTACTACTACTACTACTACTACTACATTTCTCTATCTTGTAACACGGAACTCAGTGAATATTATACACACAAGTCCTTTGGTGTGCGTAGTTGCCTTTCATTTTCACATAAAAAACCTCAGCAACTTTTTTGCCGGGGTTTGTTCCTTACCTGAACAAGCCTTTAGAATCATTCCAATTTCAAAGGTGCCTAACTTGTGACCTTTTGAACAAATACCGTGGGGGATCTGGGTGTCTCAATAAACTTCTTAATAAGAAAGACACATCATGAAAAGAAAGCATGTTTTAAGTGCATTAATATCTAATAATGCACTTTTCAAATCTTCAATACATTTATGAGGGATGGTAATTCTTGGTTGCCCTCTGGTACATATTCCCAAGACGTAGAAAGACATTAATTCATATCATTTTAAAGAGCTAATAAGCAAAAAGTGTGTAAGCTTTGTAAAACGATATGAGTTCATGCCCCTATACAAATTTAAGCTTGTAACACGCTTCCAGGACGCTAGTAACGATCTTACTAAATGTTTGCGAGCTCGTGCGCGAGTTCGTCACGAGCTCGTGGCGAACTCGCGGGTAAACTGGGGAGCTCGTGGGCGATTCTTGACTATTCTTGTCTCCAAACTGTATACTTATGTTCATTACAATGAGTAACTATAAACGGTATGACCATACCAACTATGTTTATAATATACTCATATGGAGAACAAACTATATTGTAATATTGTTTCAATAAGCTGCAGATATATTCCCTTCCCTTTTCCTTGTCTTTTGTAGTTAACTGTGAGTATCGGTTCATGTATCCCTGTAATCTCCCTTTCCCTGTTTTAGCGTGTATTTGTATTTTATAAACTTTACTTTTAACTAAATTAGTTAATTATGTCATGTTTAGTTTAAGGAGCCTATCCACAACAAGCTCTGCTTTTCCATAGGCTCCGCCACTGTATCTCTTAGGTTAAACTTAATGGACAATATTCTGAATAGTGTGTACCGGTATTGTATGTATATGTACAAAATAATCATTTTAAATATGTTGTTACACTCTTTGTAAAATGAGATATTGTGGAAACCAATAAACTATCTATCTATCTATCTAAAGGGGGAGCTCGTGACGAGCTCGTTGGTAAAAGGGGGAGCTCGTGGCGAGCTCGTGGGTAAAAGGGGGAGTTCATGGCGAGCTCGGGTTAGACTGAGGAGCTCGTGGCGAGCTCGGGGGTAAACTCCCCATAGGAAAGTGAAAAGTATGCCGCAGACCTGCCGCAGACCTGCCGCAGACCTGCCGCAGATCTGCGGCAGACTTTTAGTCTGCGGCAAAGAGTATGCCGAAGTATCCGGCAGAAAGAAATTTTGCTGCAGACTTGCCGCATACCAGTATGCCACAGGAACATGCAGTCTGCGGCAGATCTGCGGCAGGATGAAATTTTGCTGCAGACTTGCCGCATACCAGTATGCCACAGGAACAGTCTGCGGCAGATCTGCGGCAGGATGAAAATTTGCTCCAGACTTGCCGCATACTAGTATGCCACAGGAACAGTCTGCGGCAGATCTGCGGCAGGATGAAACTTTGCTCCAGACTTGCCGCATACTAGTATGCCACAGGAACAGTCTGCGGCAGATCTGCGGTAGGATGAAACTTTGCTCCAGACTTGCCGCATACTAGTATGCCAAAGGAACGGTCTGCGGCAGGGCGAAACTTTGCTCCAGACTTGCCGCATACCAGCTAGTACGCCACAGGAACAGCCTGCGGCAGGGCGAAAGTTTGCTCCAGACTTGCCGCATACCAGTATGCCACAGGAACAGTCTGCGGCAGGTCTGCCACAGAAAAGTGGGAAATTATACAGTCTGAAGCAAGGCTATAGGCGGCCATTTTGTAGGACATGCAGTACCATATGAGGTTGCAGGCTGAGCCCATGACCTTGTAAATTCCTGTGTTAATTAGCACTGTTAATTGTCTTTTTAGCTTCTGTCAAACCAAACAATTTGCTTCAAGTTCAACTGGTACCATAAGAGGAATTTATTACATAAGAGGAGGCTGAGGAATTAACGGACTGTTTCAAACTTTTTTGTTGTGCGATATGTGATCTTATCTTCAGTCCCCCTAACTCACTTTTTTGTTGTAACTAGGTACCCAAGACGAAAATCCAATTGAAACTAATTGAACACCAATTTAATTTTCAATTGGTTTCAATTGGTCTCAATAGGTTTTAACAGGTTTCAATGGGAATTTAATAGGACTTCAGATGGTTTCAATTGGTCCAGATTGTCCCTATTGGACCTATTGGACCAATTGGGCCCAGTGGCCCCATTGGCCTATGCCCCAATATACTTTAATGGGACCCAAATTGGCCTGAAGTTGGACTTCAATTGGTCCAATTGAAACCAATTGAAAACCTTTTAAAGTCTAATGGGGCAGATTGGTCCAATTGAAATCCCACTAAAGTCTAATAGGGCCAATTGAAACCAATCATCTCATGAATATTCATTATTACTTTACACGTGTGACAGAAAAATACATTTATCATGATTTGTTAAGCAAATTAAGACAATGCACATCATTTTTGTGATTTCTATTTTCCTTTTGCCATTATTAACCAATAGATTATTTTGTCTGATCATTTTACAATTACATTCACGTTTTAGCAATAGATTGATAGATTGATATTGATTATATGATTACTAACCAAGAAACAATATACATATTTAGTATATATATATGTGTACGAGCCTGAGTCACTTTAAATGTTACTCTTGAATACACTTCAAATGATCTATGTGATGGAGTTAATACAATTGAGAATAGAATATACCTAATTGGTAATATCGATATATATTGGTATTACCTAATTGGTAATATCGATATTGCCAATATCGATTATGAAGTATCAATCAGTTTACCATTAAGCTTGCAGCCATTCCACGAGATTGTCGACGAACTCGCCAACGAGCTTGTCGACGAACTCGTTCACGAACTCCCCGACGAACTCGTTGACGAACTCGTTGACGAGCACGCCAACGAGCTCGTAGCTAATTTGCATATTTGGAACGAAACGAGCTCGCTGGCGAGTTCGTCTGCTTGCTCGTCAACGAACTCGTTGGCGAGCACGCTGACGAGCTCGCGTGTAAGCGTACTGAAATTTGTATAGGGGTGCATGCCCTTCGTGCTCTAAGCAGACCATATTTGGAATATCTGGGCCTTAGCTACTAAAATCATGGCATCTGATTGGCTGAGAGAAAATTTGTCATTGAAATTTGTCATTTTAAAAAATACTGATAACAAGTTTTATAAAAACAGGGCCCTGAGCAAATATTCACTTGACATCAGGAATATGACAGGATTGTGTAGTTGTTTGATTAGGTTTTAAGACAATTAAGTCAAAATTGACTGTTTATGCCTACACAGGGTTGTGTAGAAAGAGGGTTAGCCGTTTTAAAGAGAGCATGCCCAAGCCAATGAAATCTCACCCAAGTGACTACATTATACAGTAATAAGGCATTTAGGAAGCTTGTTTTATATGTCAAGCATCATTAAATTCAAATGCAAACCTGTCTTACAAGATCATGTCGAGAAGCCAAACACTTTGACACATTGTGGACACTATTTAGTGCTTGCTTGTGTGATTGCATTGGTGTAGTATTTGCCCTCAGGCTTTTTAATTCTGGTTAGAAAATTGCATATTTTTATTGCAATCATCCAGAAATTTCTGAGACACCTCCTAGTCTCCCGACTGCAAGCTTTATAATCTTGGAAATCGCTAGAAAAGGGGGCGGAGGGTTTTCAGTGAGAGGGGTGTTGGAAAAGGATTGCAAATTTTTGGATTGAGAATGAAATCTGATGAGAATTACTTATTCTAGCTACTTATTTATTCTAGTATATTACTTATAATTCTGCAGTTGTGTTAAATTCATTCATAATGCAATACTGATATTGCAGTTAATATGAATAAATCATTAAATTCAGAAATATGCGGGAAGAGAACCACTATCTTCTCTGCAGATTTCTGGTGATAGTAAATACTGAAAAACACTCAGTCTAAGACCGTCCAAAATCTTCTTCATCACTTTGTCTATAAAGATCATCCAAAATCTTCTCCCTCACAATGAGGTAATACCTCTAAGGCTTAGTAAACAAAGATTTATTATGATTCTGTGAGGGGCCTCAGAAGAGAACATACTCTTCCTTAGGATATGCCTTGAAGTACCATAGAGATGTGTTATTACAGACGTCATGAATACCCAAGAAGAGGGTGTTGGCAGGTTGAGGGATTTCCTCTGATCTAAGGACAGTCACAGCTAGAGTGATTCAGATTGTCTAGAAGGTGTGGCTTATGCCAGGTATTATCAGAGAAAAAATGAAGCACAGGCAATCATGTTCCGACATCTCTTTATTAGATATGAGGTTCTGTATTTGAATTGAGGTCAATTGTGGGTTCTATTAAACACATTCCATCTCTTTGGTGAAAGGACTGAGTTGACATGGGTCCCACAGTGTATATACATGTATTTGCATGATAGGGTCAACATTAACTTTAGATTAAACAATTCATGTTATCATTCAATGTTCATGTACTACATTTCTATTTTGCAAATATTATTTCCATCATGTCTTGTACTTGTGCTGTTATTGCATTCCCTTTGGACGATACACCAAGCTTCTCCACTACCTCTGCTGACCAAACACACATACCTACAAGAAACATACTTCTATCGATCTCCACATCCAGTCCCACACATACCAGAGATACAATCGAGCCATGCGAACACTGAGATACCGCCAAATTCCAAAGGCTTATTGATTGCGATGTGTAGGAACGGGTCCGCGACAGGATGCGGATCCGGGCGGTGAGTGCACGCCCCCAGGAAACGTGTCGAGATGAATCGATGGCAATAAAGGCTAATTATGTGATCGCATCATTTCATGTATGCATTTAATATGCCCCGGCCCCCTGCTACAATGACAATATTATCATTGCTGTGGGTGTGCTGCTCTGTGTGATTGACTGTTTCGTCGTTGGATGCTCTTAGCTCTTTGTTTTCATTGAAGAAGATTTACCGTTGCTACGTATAGGAATGTATATTGTCTAGAGGATGATGTAGGATGCTGCAATTTAATTGTTGGGGACAAAGCAGTAATTTGGGTAGGCTAACTGCATTCATATGATTTTTTTGGAAAAACTTTTGAGGGAATATTTCGAACTGAATAACTTGTTGGAGTGGGCTCCTGTTGGTAAATGGTGGATGTCTTTCAGTAATCTTATCTCCAAGCTTTGCCTGACCTAGCTCCCCTCTCACTGTTCTTGAGATGCTTCAGATTGTATTTAAAAGAAAAGAAAAAAAGCTCTATAGATTTGAGGAGCAATATTAGATTTTCATCGGGAGGCATTCGTGTCATCTCTGAAGCTTTGGCAGGAGGCGTATATATTTCTGGAAAATAAAACAGAAACATGAAAGAAAAAGAATGTTACCATTGATTTAATGGAGATAGAGGTAGATTGCATGACAGAGATAAAAAAAAAAGAGAGAGGGAGATAGAGGAGGAGAGAGAGATGACAAAAGATATATTATTTTAATAACAGAGGAAGAGAGATAGAAAGACACAAGAAGAGAAGTATTGGGACAGAAAAGAGCAGAAATAAATGGAGGGAAAAGGGGAAGAGAGAGAATTACAGAGAGAATTAAAGCAAACAATTCTTTAGATTTGTGGCTAGCAAAAAATATGAACTTTCTTCACCAAGAGTTTAAAGCAGAGCGAAAGGCATATATACAAGAACAAACAAACAGATACTTGAAGAATTGTTATTGTTTAATCTCGATGTATATCTCCATTTTCCACTGAATCAAGAGAAGTGAAAACTGTGTGTACAGTAGAGCTCTCCATCTGTCATCGAAACTTCTAGACATGATCAAATCGTTAAGCGCTGTAAAAACCTGAAGCTTTGGCTCTTGCGACAATCAATTTCAGTTTGTAACAGATTTGTCATCTATACTTTCTAGAGATGATCAAATTGTCAAGCACTGTAAAATCTGAAGATTTAGCTCATGTAACAATCAATTTGGGTTCGTCATGACAGGGTATTTACGTAAGGAAAGAAAAAAACTCTGTAAAAACTGATCAAGATTTAGCTGTAACTCCATCCTGCGACAATCGCTTTGAGTTTGTAAATGACAGGGGTAAGCGTAGAAGGAAACGGAGAAACCAAGGAGAACCAGAAAAGATATCCTTTCCACTCTCGCTAAAAAGTCAAGGCAACCGGTTCAACAACCTCGACCATAAATAGCCTCCTACATTAGGAATTGAAACCTGAGCAGGCAGAGCAGCCATGGGAAAATGTCACCAACAGCATTTTACCAGCCCCGTTCTTGGGCAAATATCCAACGAGTTGTAGCACGAGTCTGGTGTAATCAAGCCACTCTTCTTCGAACAAAAGAATCTTGTCCGAAAGAGAATAATTATCATTTCCAAACCCACAAACCCAGGGGAGCGAGATTGCAAATTTGTTTAATTTTCTACCTTTAATCATTTTGCATTGCTGTCTACTATAATTTTGTAACGATTTCAATTCAGGAAGTGCATTATATTTCGGTGGTGAAGCAAACTCGGTCTTGATTTATTGAGATATAAAGTTACAAGTGAGATCTAAATGCCATTCTTTGTTTAAGAATATTTATGATAAATTTAGAAATTTAAAAATAGGTTAGGAAGAATGAGTATTGCTAATAGAGTAAGGCCTCAGATGTAATGGAAAAGCTATTTAGAGGAGAGCAAACTCTAAAGAGAGGAAATTAAAAGTGGTCCATGCAACAAGGGCTTGGAGGATTACTTGCTTGACTTTTCTACTGAGTATTTTAGGTGGATATCATCAGCAAGATAAAAGGTGGATATATTGTGGGAGGGGGCACTTGCCATTCTTCCGTTTCTGTTTGTAGTTAGCTCTTTCAACTCAGATTAGAAATATAGTTTCTTCTTCTTAACTGTTAAAAAACGTTTCTTATTTTGATGGAATGCCATAAAGAATTTGCCTGTTAAGAGCCCCAAAAAGGTGTTCTTTCATTTTACATTTAGTTTAAAAATTCCTTCTGTCTGTCAGTAAACAAGTTGTCCTTATTTAGTTTCTCAATTTTTAGCATGTTTCTTCTAATTTATTAGCTCTTTATTTTCTTCTTTAAAATTAGATATGTATATTTCCGCTCTTTCTTTTGCACAAAGTTAATTGAAAAGTAATGAAATGAATGAAAATTCAATTTAACAAAATTGAGGTTTCTTTCCAATCATAACTGAGAATGAAACAGAATCAAATAAACAGGAGCTCACTAACAATTTGGCACTTTCCCTGAACTCTCCTCCGATGTTTTTATCAGCGGGCATTCCTGCGTTGCCAGAACTCCCTCCTGCTCACAAAATTACGACGTTGACATGATGCGCCCCTCTATCTCTCCTCATCATTTTTAATGCTCTCCCACAAGCAAACTAACATGACCAGAACATACCTCACAGAGCTCGTTCATCAATGCCACCGGGTAGACTCAGGGGGTAGTTTACGAAGGACTGTGACTAGATTAGATATGTATGGAATCCAAACACGTCCATATTATGATGTCAAATAGAAGGTATAGAAGTCTGGATGCGGGAGAAATGTAGTATTGGTGTCGTGGTGTTGTAGTTGAGTGGATATGGCACCGGACTGTGGATTACTAGATTTGCGGTTCAAGTCTCGCCGCGGCACTAATGTCCTTTGGCAAGACATTGATCTACATTTGCTACTCTCCACCCAGGTGTTAAATGGGTACCCAGTAGGATGCGAAAGATTATGTGCTTAGCTTAGCAAGTGTGCGCTTGTTAAAATGATGCCTGGCTGGAATGCTCCCCAGGGAGTGGAGAATGTACATACATTGTGTGCGGATACATGTAAGCCTGAATCCGATAACCGGGGTAATAATATATATCTGTAAAGCACTTTGAGAGGCCGCCTGCGGTCCTGAAAAGCGCTATATAAGAATGTGCTATTATTATTATTATTGGTGAAAGTGAGAGCTAGGTCCTGGGTTTTGATCAGTGGTTACATCCACGGGCAAGGTATTATATTCAGGTGTATCGATTGGGTACCATAGGAAGAGCATTATTTATAATGATGAGGCTACCCTGGGTACATGGATAGAGACGTCATGGTCTAGTGGATATATCACTGGACTATGGATCACATGGTTTGCAGTCCAAGTCCCTCCTTTAGCAAGACATTAATTTGCCACTCTCCACCAAGGTGTTAAATAGATACCTGGTAGGATACAAACTTTAACATGGTTGGATTGGCATGTAGGCGTTTGTAAAATGGCTCCTGGCAGGAATACTCCTCAGGGAGCAGAGCATGTCAACTTACAACGATTGGATGGTAGTACAATAATTACAATGTAAAGCACTTAGAAACGTAGTAATAAGCACTATGCAAATGTATAGTGTAATATTATTTAAATTATCAATTTTGAGGTAATAATCATGTTATACCCAATTATGAATGTAAATAACAAGGGATATTTAAAGATAATTTTGCCATCTTCCAAGATGTATAGTTTATCATGTGAACCCACAATAACTTTGGAATTTGAGCCATTTTTGTATAAAAAACAAATATGCATTTCTATCACCGATGAAGGAAGAAAATTAGATGACTTTCTCTGGGTAGTCGACCCCTATACAAATTTCAGTACGCTTACACGCGAGCTCGTCAACGAGTTCGTTGACGAGCAAGCAGACGAACTCGCCAGCGAGCTCGTTTCGTTCCAAATATGCAAATTAGCTACGAGCTCGTTGGGGTGCTCGTTGGCAAGCTCGTTGGCGTGCTCCAAATATACACGCTCGTCACTGGCTGATAAGCTCGTTGGCGTGCTCGTTGGCGAGCTCGTTGGCGAGTTCGTCGGCGAGTTCGTCAACGAGTTCGCCAACGAGTTCATCAACGAGTTCGTCGGCGAGTTCGTCATCGAGTTCATCGACAAGCTCGTCGGCGAGTTCGTCAACAATCTCGTGGAAAAAATGGCTGCAAGCTTAATGGCGTGCTTAACAGCAGGTTGGCATTGAGAACAAATTTGTGTCTACCTATAGAGGTGAACTTGATGATCCTGTTGAGCTATTGGCAAGCATATATATATATTTATCTAACTTATCAACCTTTCAATATCCTGGTAACATCTGCAGGCTGGCCATGCAGGGACAATTCAGTTGGCTAGCTGGTGAAGAATACATTGATACTCTTAGGGTAATTTAAAAGCTCATTATTTCTGGGATATCAATCAATTAAATCACTAATATATCAAAGAACAGAAAGAAAAGATATAACATAAAATGTAACTTAAAACAAGTAGCTCTTTATTAGAGTCAATACAAACCCTGTATAAAGCGTGTTACCTGTATGCAGGGTTCACAACTTCACACAACAATATGAATGAATAAATGATTTCCAAATTATATAATTACACTGAAATTAAATATGTGAGTAATTACACTGTAGAATGCTCTGCCTTTGAAGAAATATTATTATCCCTTTTGGTAATTATCCATCATTCTAATCACTCGTAATATTACAAAGATCCAAACTAATAAAGCGGTATATAGCATCCCCCTTCTTGTCAGTGTATTCACCAACCCAGGGTACCAAGTAATGATACATGTACATATACTTTAGGATCTCTAGAACAATCCATTCTTTATATCCGCTAGCAAACTAGTTTTCAGTATTCAGACCAAATGCATTCTTGTGCTCTCATGTTGCCTAAAAGATAGGGTTGTCAGTCAAGATACAGGAATATTTACATGAATATAACCTTATCACATAGATTATATCTAATGTTACTTTAATGAAGTGAATATACTATGTGCTAGATAGATAGAGAAACAAACTTCCCAATATATGAAAAGATATCTCACTAGATTTAGAAAGAGAATAAATACTTTATCTCATTATTCATTACTCTACACTTCTCTTTCATAAATGTATAAGAGAGGTAGGCCTAACTGTTGGCCTAGTCTTATTATAAATACACAAGTAGAACATTTAGTTATAAAGTGTGAGAAATAAGTTTTTCTCTTACCTAAAACAAAGGAGCTGCAGCATGCAGTACCATTCAAAACCCATGTCTGCTCTCTACAACAGCAAGATAAAAAATGGCTGACAAAATCTGCCTAATAACAAATCAATTCATTCTTATCAGGAATGCTACAAGTGGTGAGAGTAAACAAGAAAGTGAGAGAGGGGAGAAGAGAGGAATGGGGATTTGTGTATAAGCAGGGGGAATCCTATATGTACATAAGGAGAGAGCAAAGTAGAAAAAGGGAGTTGACCTCGAATCAAGCACTGTGCTCTTATGTAATACCTGATAATGACATTTCAGGGTGTTAAATATATGATACAGTCAGAATAAATGGCAACCCCCCCCCCCTTCCCAATCTGGTATGCTGCAAATAAATGTTTCAAAGTTTCAAAAGAATTTAATTAAATTTACAAGTAATTTGACAGGCTACTTCAGCATGAAAAAGCTATTGTTTCAATTTCAACACAAATTTTCTGAACTCTCAATGTAATTTCATATGTGTATTTTTATGATACTGGAGAGATTTCACCATGGATATTTCAGATCCAAGTATAAAAATAAAAGAGTATATTCTATGGTGATAATTTTGTCCATGTCTTAATGCAGATATGTAGTGGAGATAACTTAAATAACGTTGTGTTTCAAAACCCTGGGTTTAAATTTTTATGTAAGGTGAAACCCATTTTTTTGCCCTATTTAGGACACCAAAACGTGACATGAAAAAACCTAGTTCTTGGTGATGAGTATTCTCTAAATTTGTATGACTATCTGATGTTCAATATGTCTGGTAGTAAGTGCTGAATCTATTTATGCTCATGTCATTAATAATCTTAGGTTGCGTGGCAAAGTTTTTTCATAATCACCATATTTCACATCTTGTACAGTTGTTATGCATGGTGTCCACCATGCAACACGCGTTCCATTTGGTGCTTCTGCATGATGAATGCACATTATATGAACAACTTTGACAATTCCCAGTTTATTTCTTGGAAGAACTCCATGGATCAAATCAATTAAAAAAAGATGAAGCTTGAAATGTAATAGTTAAAAAAACAGCACATGTTTGAAATTCTAAAAATTCTTTGGTGTCCACCCATAACACGCGTTATATGAAAAATACAAAATACAATTTTTTTAAAGAAAACTTAATTTATAATCTTTCTAATCTTTCACAAGAAAGGCTTTCTACATTGTTTATATAAAATTCATTGAATTGTTCAATTTTGATTCAAATAGATATTTAAAAAAAAATTATGAACCTTTGGTGTCCACCCTAGAGGACTGGGTTTACCAGTTTACCCCTGAGTTTGCCACGAGCTCCCGAGTTTACCCTCGAGCTCGCCACGAGCTCCCCAGTTTACCCACGAGCTCGCCAGTTTATACCCGAGCTCGCCACGAGCTCCACCTTTTACCCACGAGCTCGCCACGAGCTCCCCCTTTTACCAACGAGCTCGTCACGAGCTCCCCCTTTTACCCACGAGCTCGCCACGAGCTCCCCCTTTGACCCACGAGTTCGCCAGGAGCTCCCCAGTTTACTCCCGAGCTCCCCCTTTTACCCACAAGCTCGCCACGAGCTCCCCCTTTTACCAACGAGCTCGCCCACGAGCTCCCGAGTTTACGCTTGAGCTCGCCACGAGCTCCCCCTTTTACCCACGAGCTCCCCCTTTTACCAACGAGGTCTCCCACGAGCTCCCCAGTCCACCCATAACACGCGTTATATGAAAAATACAAAATACAATTTTTTTTAAGAAAACTTAATTTATAATCTTTCTAATCTTTCACAAGAAAGGCTTTCTACATTGTTTATATAAAATTCATTGAATTGTTCAATTTTGATTCAAATAGATATTTAAAAAAAAATTATGAACCTTTGGTGTCCACCCTAGAGGACTGGGTTTACCAGTTTACCCCTGAGTTTGCCACGAGCTCCCGAGTTTACCCTCGAGCTCGCCACGAGCTCCCCAGTTTACCCACGAGCTCGCCAGTTTATACCCGAGCTCGCCACGAGCTCCACCTTTTACCCACGAGCTCGCCACGAGCTCCCCCTTTTACCAACGAGCTCGTCACGAGCTCCCCCTTTTACCCACGAGCTCGCCACGAGCTCCCCCTTTGACCCACGAGTTCGCCAGGAGCTCCCCAGTTTACTCCCGAGCTCCCCCTTTTACCCACAAGCTCGCCACGAGCTCCCCCTTTTACCAACGAGCTCGCCCACGAGCTCCCGAGTTTACGCTTGAGCTCGCCACGAGCTCCCCCTTTTACCCACGAGCTCCCCCTTTTACCAACGAGGTCTCCCACGAGCTCCCCAGTCTACCCGCGAGTTCGCCACAAGCTCGTGACGAACTAGCGCACGAGCTCGCCAACATTTTGTAAGATCGTTACTAGCGTCCTGGAAGCGTGTTACGAGCTTAAAGCCTAAAAAACGATCTTATTAAGCTTACCACGAGCATAATACGAGTTTGTGACGAACTTAAATTTGTATACAGGCACATACTCATTCTTGACACTTAACCATGATTCCCTCAGAGAGAACCTAAAGCAGTCGGTCCTCTGGTTGCTTTTATGCTTTCTTAGCAGTCAAGTAAAATAACCACCAAGATTATGATTATAATTCCTAACGCCGTGAGTCAGACCTAGCTCTGTCATTCTCTGGCTGAGCAGCTCAAGTTCAAAGCCTATGGTGTGCGTGTAGTAGACCGTGCAGTCTGAATAGTCTCTTAGTGCAGACACTTTGTTACGCACAACGACTGACAAGGGTTTGTGCCTGCAAAATATTCTTCAGATAGATGGTCACATGTTCTTATTCACATCACAACTACCTCACGTTCGGGTCAGTGCCCAAGCGAGGGATCCGGCCTCCTAGCTTCATCAAGTTGGAGCAAAATTTAAGACGTGCGACAGCCTTTGGGGATAATGCATTATACATAGGATGGTGTATGGATGAGCTTTAATATTCGTTACTCCCATCGGTACTGTGAATCGTCTATTCTATTGTTGAATGATATGCGTGGGCACTGTGAAACAGTAGTAAAACCCATGCACACCACCAGACTGACTCTCCTCTGACCCCAAACATCCATCTCCTTGGCTGTTCAGTGTAATGTAATCTTTTTGTTTTTCCACTGTTGGCCCGGTATCGATCTTATTAATATGACTAGGGTAATTTTGTTTGCCTTTCAATAGCAAGGTTGTTGATTAAAATCTCTTCCCGTATGCCATTGACCAAGGCATTTTATTTAAAATTGCCTGGCTAGACGAAGGTGTAATTAAGAGGTACATAAGCAGTACAAATTCCAAGACTGCTTTGCGCATGACAGAGTTTCTTAGTTTAAGCCAGGGGAGAAAGTATGTAACATTTTAACTTTTTTTAGATTTCATGTATTTCAGAATATATATAATTTATTTGATTGACAGTATAGTTTGTTTAACTACTGCAAGTTTACAGACTTGAAATGTTGGGATTTCTGTGCATATTTTATTTCTTGTTCAATTCATGCCTGACGGATTCATATTTTATTTGATCTACAATACTGTACTTGTACATTGTCAGTATTTTTTTTTGCTCTTGAAAATTAATTATGTTTTTTCTCTCTCTCTTGACAGATAACTTATCCTGCATCCACCTTGGCTCAGATCATCATATATGCTGAATTCTGGTTTCTCCCACAGGAGTCTACATTTGGTAAGCCTCACAGCATTCATTCTTTAAAACTTATGCATACTTGATTGATATATTAAGTGTACTTCAAAAGAGTTGCTTAAAGTGCACAGCAATCACCCAAAATTAATTTGTTCTGTATATTCTGTCTGCTCAGTGCGTGACTTTAGCCCTTGCACGAGTGATGAAAGTCATGAGAGTCTAACATGATCCGATTACGCCACACCGCTTCCTTTTGAGGTTGATTTCATACATTTTAGCCATACTCAAATTATATTCTTAGGTCTTTGGTACGCTTTAAAGGTGTAGCGGTTTATTGCAGCATATCTGCACATGTGCATGCTTTACTGCACAGAAGACCATTCTGTTGTGCTTTTTCTTTGTTTTAACATAATACTAATGCAGCGGATTGTAGGTCCAGTAAGTTTCAAATGTGAAATGTGAAACTTAAAACCAAGTAAATGTCACAGGATGTCATGTTTGTTTTCAGAAAGGGCAAAAGTAACCTAAGTCCAAACACACCGTATTTCAAGAACTCCAAGTGAGACAATAGGAAGAAGAAAAAAATTAGGCTGATAGGACATATACTGCGTTTGCTGTCACTCCTGTGCAATTTTTATCCTTTTCTTGACGATATCCCCATATATTTCAAAATCAACCCCAACGGCATTCGGTATTCAATCATTCTTCTCTCCCTTAACGATTCAACATTTAGCTTTTTACTTTTAATTCAATTTGGCATTTCCATCATAATCCCAGTTGGCTAGACAAGCCAAAAATCATTCCATTAACAAACTGTCAAAAAGAGACCGAAAAGGGTCTTTTGAATTATGGACAAATATTGATATTCTTTCTCCTTCTAATTCTCCTCTGGGCGACTAATTCTCTGCCTTCCATTAAGATTTACTGTTGTTGCATATATCCAACGTCGGCGCCGGCTTAATCCTCTAAGCATACTCCATTATGAAGAATAACAGGGAAATATTATAGTTTGACATTTAAAGACACAAGTAAGGTTGAACTTGTATGCTTTTATATGTCAGAAAGTGTATATTCAGTTCCCTCTGTAGACAGACTAAAAGTAAAGGAATCATGTGGACCATGCAGATGTCTTATAAGTTTTGTATTCTTTGATATCCTCTTTTTTTATATTTATGTGATTCTTTGATATCCTTAATTTCTTTATCAGGTTTTGGGGTGTAAAATTGATGATTCAACATTTTCTCGGATGGAATTTGCTCCGGGCTCAATTTTTATCAAAGATTGACACATTCTTAGCCAAGCAAAATACTTAGTAAAATATTGACTTCATCTGCATTCTGAATCAAATATGACCCCAGGTGATTTAATTTAAGAGAAATTACCTTGCCTCTTCCTATATTAAAGTATCTGACTAAGCCAGTGATAGAAAATGAGGCAAAAATGGCTCCTCCAATTCATCTCTCCCCCAAATATTAAATCATCTACATAGAGTCATAAGGGCATTAATTAACTCTATGTCAAAGTATGTGGATTTGACGCCTTTCTGCTACTCAGCAGATGAATTATAAATTTGGAAAAGATTGCTGGAAGCAGTAGACCAGCGGCCATTGATGGAATAATGATCTAGTCTCGCCCCTCACTTGATTTCCAATTACACTCTACCAAGGGACTCATTAAAGTTGATTGCTACTAACCAATGGAAGTAGTATGGGGTTAGCTAGTCCTGCATGTTATTATCTCAAAGTGCATGCAGTAGAGGTCACTAGCTGGATTGGGGCCTTGATCTACTTGTACATTCCGGTAGGTCATTTTTGGATGCTCGATTTCTTGAATTTGCATTGAGAATTGAAGTGTGCTATTTATACTTTTATTATTATTAAAATAATAATAATGAGTAAATTTTCATTAATGGGAATGGCTTCATGGGCAAAATACTTTCTGACATACTGATTATCATGATCGATAATGATGATAGTAATTATAATAATACAGTCAAACTTGCTTTAGTGACCACCTGCCTACAAAGACCACATTTTTTTGTTACCCTTGGAAAAGGTTTCTCATTGAAAAATATACTAAAGGAACCTGTCTACAAAGGCCACTTTTTATGTTTCCCTTGGGCAGTCGCTATAGACAGATTTTACTGTATAAGATTTGTAAGGTACCAAATCCACTTTCTATTTGAGTGGTGAAGTCAGAGAAAGTGATAAATACAAAGAATGGTGTATGTTTGACTGTACCTTATCTAATTTGACCGCACCATTTTAAAAACAAATTGTCTACATGTCATGTTTGTACACCATTAATTTCTCAATAGGGTTATGTGTTTTTAATGCAACTGCTTTTTCAGAGTTTGCGTAGTGACCTTGGATGATGCAAAAGAGCCTCACAGAGACAAGAATCTTGATCACTCAATATAGAGCTTTGCACTAGGATTCTATGTGTACATGACAAATACCACAGTATTACCGTCACAGTAAAACTGTCGTTGCGAGCATAATTATATACATAAACATGACAGCTTATGGGTTAATATAGAACAGGATTGTAGATATAGGTATCTCAATAAATGATCCTCAAATCCACAGCCCTAAAATTCCCTTGCAAAGCTTGTCTGATCCTTGTAAAGCTTGTCTGATCCTTGTAAAGCCCGAGCTGCTTTAGAGAAGCAAAAAGATCATGGGAAAAAATTAAAAGTAAACCAAAGATGAAATGTGATTATCCATTCAAATGTCAAATATTTGTTTCTTTTGTGTTGCATTATAACACAATTATTGTTTTCAAGGCTACCATAGCCGACTCTCGTCTATATCATGCCAGCTAGCCTCATATAATTGCATCTGAGCGCCCCATTGTCTACTCATGACCTGTTCTTCCTATTCTAATTTCCTCCCATTATGTGAAATTCAGAGCTGGAAACTGCCCCTGGCAATTGCCCTGGAACATGTGATTCATACATCATTATCATGAATGCCATTGTGCTTGAATGGTTAAAGGGAAAAAGGACTATGTCCCCGGGATTGTGTCATGCTTTTCTAAATTTATGTAGATCAAGTCTCGGTTGTACTCATAAGCACCTGTAGATTGTATACCAGTTATGAAAGGTACATTTTTATTTACTCGGCAGAAGAAGCAATTAATTACATAGATATGCTATTGATGTCAATGGATGTGCCAACATTTTCAGAGGTAACACTCAGTTTCAACATAAAATTGATGTAAGAAATTACTTTTATATATATAATTGGTATAATATCTATCCTAAGCAAATGAGCTGAAAAAACCTGAATAGCGTGCTTTCTATCTTCTTTAGATGTGAACTTATCAGCATGAATGTATTTCATATTCATATCTAAATATTTGCATTTTAAAATCATTTCTGAGTGAATAAGCTTATTTGATTCAATGGGGCTGTAGCTTTTTAAAAATAAACCAATGTAAATATGGCATGGACAAACTGGCAGTTTAATTGGTTAAAATTTGAGTTTGAAGTAAAGTGATTAAAATGTGGTTGAGACCCTCACAGTGATGGTTATATGATTTCAAGTTAATTTGTATTTTTACCGGTACATGTATTGAGTTAACCACCCCCTTCCCCCCCCCCCCCCCCCACTGTCTCATTTCTTATTCATATCTCTCTTTCTTCCTCTCTCCTTTCTCAATTAATTTTTTTCCACCCCTTTTCCCTTTCTCTCCTTTCTCTCCTTTCTGATTTTTGGCTATCAATTATAATAATAATGATAATCATAATGTTTGTAATAATATTAATAGCAATAATAATACTAACTAGACTTTAATTCGTCACTTTGACGAATTAGGTGATACGTATGCTATTTTTGTATCATGAAAGTGTGCCGATGATGATCTAATGATAATATTTATAAATACGATAATGATGATATTGATGATGATTTTTTGGTTTTAAATGACGATGGCCATGATTAAAAGTGGTATAGCGCCCCCTTCAGGTATTCGATAGAGAATTGTAGAATCAAGATTTCAGAAAAAATCACCCCCATATACGCCTAACACGCAAACTAAGAAAATATTGACATGTCGCCTTTAATTTAAATTTTCGCTATGATGTGGTCATCAAAATGATAAATAATGTACGTTAATCTTGTAGATAATTTTCTTGGCTACAACATATCAAAATTTAGAAGAAAATTGATCAATATTTGTAGAGAAACAATCATTTCTCGTAAATAGGCTGACGTCATAATATGCAAATTCGTATTTTGACTCCCAAGGCCATTTTAATGACGTCAAGATGTACTTAATGTCCAAATGAGATATGAAATCACATCTCCGACTCATACTCGTTCTTAATTTGAAAAAAGTTGGCGGTAAACAAACGTTTCAAAGGGCTATAATGGACTTGTTATAGGCACGTTTTTGCCCATATATGCTATGTATTGCAAAAATCGCGCGTACGGACGGTTATCTTGAACGGACGCTCATTCTGGTATTAATAGTGATGAAGAGATAAACATGGTATCAAATTGTTCGGACAAATATGAGGAATATTCTGTCAAATGTTTTTGCTAAGGAATTATTTTCCGTTCGGCCATGACGAACGAAAACGTGCAAAAATGTGGGTTTTGCGCGAATTTTTATGAAATGCTTAAAATGGCCTAAAACGTATGCAAAAAAAATTTAGGACGATTTTGAGCAATTTAAAATTTTACGCGCGCGTAAACTCGTGCACCTACGCGTACGCGCATTTTTGCGCGCATTTATTGACCTGAAATTGACCGGACGGATATTGATCTTAATCATGATAAATATGAATGAGAAATTACTTTTCGTTATGACGATATGATCATAAGTTGATTTTCACAAAATGGCGCCTGGATGACGTCACGATAATTTTGACTCTCTAAAAAGTCACGCAGTTCTAAGTTAGACTAAGATCTATCATCATGGCAAGTTTCATGATAATGGCTTTATTCAGTCTTGAGATATCCTGCGAACAAATTCGAGGAAGAATAATAATAAATAAATAAATAATAATAAAAATCTTGACGAAATCAAAAGGTGATACGTCTACGTACGTATCACCTAATAATGATAATAATCAAGGTTAATTTAGCACTTAGTACGTGTGTACAAAGTCTCTAAGTGCTTTACAGAAATGTTATCTGTACCTCCCATCTAAAAAAAACATAATTATCATGGAATCCACATTGGCAAAAGTACTTCTCTTACATTATCACATCTATTTCTAGCAGTAGTAATTACTCCTATAACATAACACCCCTTAGAATCAGAAGGGCTGTACCTCCCATCATCTCCCATGTAGATAACACCCTTCTTCCCCTCAGTTGCTTCTATCAGCACTCGGGCAATATACTGCAGTGGGGTCCTTCAGATGTAATTACATGGCTATTCCGGAACAAAAATATGTCTGCCACTGATTGACAGAGTACCGAGGGATGAATTTTGCAGTGGATTTAGTACTATAACAAGGCCAAGCATACCGACCAGTCATAGGGGATCATGGTGGGAAATAGGTCAGTAATGGCAGCATGGTATGTCATAGGTCATAGGGGATCATGGTGGGAAATAGGTCACTAATGGCAGCATGGTATGTCATAGGTCATAGGGGATCATGGTGGGAAATGGGTCACTTATGGCAACATGGTATGTCATAGGTCATAGGAGATCATGGTGGGAAATTGGTCACTTATGGCAACATGGTATGTCATAGGTCATAGGATATCATGGTGGGAAATGGGTCACTTATGGCAACATGGTATGTCATAGGTCATAGGAGATCATGGTGGGAAATGGGTCACTTATGGCAACATGGTATGTCATAGGTCATAGGAGATCATGGTGGGAAATTGGTCACTTATGGCAACATGGTATGTCATAGGTCATAGGAGATCATGGTGGGAAATTGGTCACTAATGGCAGCATGGTATGTCATAGGTCATAGGTCATAGGAGAACATGGTGGGAAATTGGTCACTAATGACAGCAGGGTATGACTTGTTTTGTGAATGTGTGCATCTGAGCTGAAATCAGTGTTATGTTAGGTATGTATCCATTTACTATTGTTGATTGTGTATTGCAATTATGTTTGCACATGATAACTGATGTACTTCTTGACAACTGTATGTGCTTTATTGTGATTGAAGATGCTTTGAATAAATGTTATACAAGTATGGTATCATTAACATCAACTTTCTACATCACCATGATCATTATCATCATTAATATCATCATAACCATTTTATTAACATCATCATCATCATCATCATCATCATCATCAACATCATCATCTTCATCATCCTCATTATCTCCACCTCCTCCACAATCTCCATCATCATTATAATCAACAGCACATTTGAGAAATGAATTTGGATATACATATATCTCCGTAATAAAACTATTATTTTAAAAAACGGATACCCCCCTCCCCAAGGATATATATCTACTGAAGATGTAAATTCTCTTTGTTACTCAAAAAATAAAATCAGTATTATTGTTATCCTCACATATATACCAGTATTTACATCATCATCATCACCACCACCATTTCCAAGAGCAAGCAAACTTGAGGAAGATACATGAGGTGTATCTTCATCATGAAACTTCAATAATTCCCCCAAAATACACTTTTACCATGTACACATCTACTGAAGATATGAAATGTTAATATATTACTCATTTTTATAATTTTTGTTTGTTGTTGTTGTTGCAATTACTTTTATAGTAAGCCTCACAGAAATACCAATACAGTCAAACCTGTTTTAGTGACCACCTGTATAGAAAGACTATACAAAGACCACATTTTGTGTTTCCCTTGAAAATGGTTTCTCATTGAAACATGTACGAAAGGAACCTGTACATAGATTTAAAGACCACCTGCCTATGAAGACTACTTTTCTTGTCTCCCTTGGGTGGTCTTTATAGGTTGGTTTCACTGTAAATACTTTTGTATTTCCTTGTGAGAATGATGGTTGTCCTTCTGACCGAAGATATCCATTACCCAAATAGTATAGCTCTAGGACTTTCCGTGCAGTACACATTATCATGATTACCTCTGGAAAAAATAGCCCCCAAAACAAGGTATCTGGAGCAAAATTTGAAGTTTAATCAACTTCCATTTGGATATAGGATGATTAACAAAGCAGCTCTTAAAAGCGATCTATGAAGATGTAAAAAAGTGATAGTAAAGTAGGGGTAACAAACTGGGATTTGAATGTTACTTGCAAAAACTGCTTTTTTTTTAAAAAAATGCATGTAGTTTAGATAAAGGCTGCAACTAAATATATATATTTATTGTAGGTTACTTCTTGCATATTCTTTGTTGCCCTTTTACCCTTCTAGCGCTTCTAGAGCTAATCAACTTCAGTTATAATAATATGCATTTCTATCATTATCTGTTTAATTCTTTATTGAAGTCCATCTTCTAAAGCAAGCTCATACTGATTGGACTACCCTTTCAAACTCCATGTACATGTATGTGTAGTAAATTAAAGCATAAATACATAAAATGAAGTTCCTCTTTCCAGCAGCTTTCCAAAAGCAGGAACCAGGCAATTAGGCTATGACATGGCTGCGCCTAGCGAAGCGCATGATTAGAATTTGACTTAATAATAAGGCCATCTGGCCGGAGCAGTGCATTACTAAAAACATACTTATATTTCATGACCTGTAAACTAGGTTGAGTGTGCCATAAATTTGGTAATAAGCGAAGCTGAAATGGGTGCACTTGCGTTCAGACTAGTGACCTACATTCATTATATGGTTATATAAGACTTGCATAGCAATACAAGAAGTTATTACAGTACATTTTTTTTTAGCCTGAATGTGGTAAGAAACGTACAATGAAACGTGTAACAAAACATCATGTAACGAAAAACATGTTTGAGTATTGTTTCAAACAAAAAACTTGTAAAGAAGCAGGGGCCTGTTCTAGTCTGAATGTTGCATCGTACGGAAATCGTATAACTGGGCAGGGCTTACCGTGAGCGCCCATTGCTGATTGGCTAGCTCTCATGTTAATAGACCGCTTCAAAACTTTATTCATACAACATTTCTTTACGATGTTGCTGTCTAGTCTGTACGCCCCTTTTGCTGTATGATGATTCTTTATTTCACGTTTCTTTAAACAAGTTTTGTATAAATTTTGTATAGTCTGAACAGACTTGGATTCAGAGAAATAGGTACAGACTAGGTACTACTGCAGGAAGCTAATTATGTTATGAATATATTGCAAATTGAATAAGACCATAAGCTTAAATCGTAATCCATGCTCATTCTGCAATAATGGATTTTCCGAAATTTGAAATATTTCTTTCGTTAATCACTTAGCAATGTTGCTATGAATATGTCTTTTCTACCAGATATTAAAGAGAAGAGATACTTTATTTGTTATTGATATCATTCTCTCTTTAAACTTATGCAACATATCTCCCCCACTATAATTTATTTTGAATATAATATAGAATATAATATTACATCAAATGTAGTATATATCAATTTTAGTATTATTGTATAGGATTTCTCATAATTCTCATAATGTGATCTTTAATTCGATAGAATGGTTTTCCATTTAGAAAAGACTGAGTACAGCCTTGAGAGTTAAGAGCATTTAATGCAGGATGAATTACAAAGTTGTACATGAGTAGAAATGTCACCGAGAGCTTCAAGGCTGAGAATCGTAGAACTGGTTTATGACTTGCACATAATGCATCTTATATAATTAAGTGTGTGTAACTCTGAATGAGTGTGTCTACTCCGGAGTAAACTGAAATTTTGTATCATCAGGAAAATGCGAACCTTGTCTGGTTATCGATACCGTATAGAATTCTAAAGATGTTTAATTTTTATAATGCTGTAGAGGTGCTCTCCAATTGCGGAAAGTGTATTTTTGGAAATCGTTTGACTGTTATTAGTAGCACAGTATTAAAAGGCAGTAGTGAAGGATCAATAACCCATTTTCACATGAGTGGAAATGTTATCTAGTGCTCCTGGGTGTGATTTCATAGAAACAATGTATGAAATGCACATGATACACTTTATTAAACTTTTCAGGTTTTCCATGGACAGCCATCATAAACAGACATAAACTCCACAAATTTAATGGTCAAGTTTAAAATCTCATGAAACATCTAGCAAAAAGATGGAACTTTTACCGTTGAGAAATATGCGACTCTTTACTCTTATAATGACAGACTTTCTATTTGATTCACTCTCTTGCAGCACCGTAATGCAGTTCATTTTCATTCATGGCCACACATACTGAATGATACAAAATGTGCATGTCATAAATTGTGTCAATGATTATAGCCTGAAGCGCTTGGTGACATTTCACTCCTGTAAGCCTTTGTAACTGATCTTTCACTGCAGCCTTTCACGACTTCTAATTTCAACTGATTTAACAAAAAAAGTCTTACCGTACTCATGAATGAAAAAAATCTTTTCTTTACTATTACGAGTACACTACATTCAAGATTTCTTTAAAATATTGAATAAATAGACTAGGGTTAGGATTTTTTTGCCCTATACATATGATCTTTTTTGTTGTTATTTTGGAAGCAATATTGTAGATTATCCTAATTTATTGACAGTCACACAAACTTAGTGGTACATTATGTGCATGTCATGAATTGTTCTAATGATTATGACCAGAAGCGCTTGGTGTTATTTCCACTTTGTTACTGATATCAAATTGCTCTGTGAAAAATGCTATAAAGAAGCAATGATTTTCTAATGGTTTTTGTTAAGTTATTCATTCTGACAGAAAATGGACTGCAGGGCTGTATTCATTGTGCATGTTTTTAATCGGTCATTCTCATTCATTTCTACAAATTTAGCCATTGATTACACTTAAATATGAGGGAGGTGAGGTGCTAATAAAGACGATATCATCCAAAAATCTTCTATTCCACACTGTATGATATATTGTATGCTTAGTGCCAAATTTCGAATGATTTGCAATGAGCGGTGTCAATAAGATTATTCATGCATTAGCCAAATTTGGTCGCTAGGCAACTAGCAATCCTACTATAGTTAGCTCCATAGAGGATAGTTTGATGAATTATGAATAGTACGCAAATGTCAAGCCAAAGTCCCAAGAGCAAGAGACAGACTTAGAGAGGCAGAGGCAGAGAGAGAGAGAGAGAGAGAGAGAGAGAGAGAAGAATGCAAGAAAGAAAGAACTAGAGGGGAGAGAAAGGATTTTTTTTTGTTTTTTGTTTTTGTTCCATTATTAAAGACAGTCTGCAATGTTATTGGTTCCATGGCCCGACAGTTTGATGCATTGTGAATATTAGTCAAATGTCAAAGTTTCAAAGCAAGAGAGAGAAGAGAAAGAGAGAAAATAGAGGTGGAGAGAGAGAGAGAGAGGGACAGACAGACAGACAGACAGACAGAGATAGAGAGAAAGAAAGAAAGATAGAAAGAGAGGGGGAGAGTTGGATGGAAAGAGAGAGAGAGAGAGAGAGAGAGAGAGAGAAAGAAAAGTAAAGGAAAGAAGAGAGGTAGCAAATCCTTCTACAGCTGCCATTTATTTATAATACTAAATATATTTCTTTGAAAGAGAACATAGCAGGTAGTCATTGAGATGTCGCAACTCTTGTGCCTCTTTTCTTGTCAAGTCTATAGGCATTATCAGCAAAGTTTGTGAAGATGAGTTTGGGTAATGAAAATATGTCGGAATGGAAACCTTATGTAGATGTTGTTATTTCATGCCACATTATTCTAATCTTGCTTAATGTGTGTCTGAATCAATAACTTGATGGCTAAATATTTCTATGTTTTAAAAATTGTTCTTAAAAAGTTATGGGCCATGATGATCATGATCATTGTTTAGCCATTATATATATGACTATGATTTGTTACATTATTCGTGGATAAACACTGAATGTATGATTTTTGAATTTTCTCCCAGACCATTGGCCTTTTATAAAACGGGTCCTAGAATGTAGGCATTCTAATTGGTCAAATGACACCACATGACCATGCATAATTTTTGTTCTACCATGCCTACTGGTAAAAAAGTTTTCCATCAAAAAGTTATAACCCATGGCTGGCTAAAACTGATAACGCATGGCTAAGGTGGGTGGGCGTATCTCTAACGTATTTGAAATCAAGCTGCAATGAAATGTACATGTATGTAGCGTCAAACGGCAAGGACATTGATGCGCCCACTTAGAGGAACATTATACTGTTTATTTTATCTATGTGTTGTCATTCAATAAAGCAAATGGTGCCTCTATACTGTGTGACTGTTGGCATTTCGATCAGGTTTGTTCATATCGCCAACTCTTTTCTATACAACAAATTATTCATGTTTTGAAGTTTAATTGTGCATTGGTGATATGCACTGCACTCTGTTAGGTCACAATGAGCTGGATAATGAACTCTTCAAGTATCTTTCATTATCCGATTGTGACTTAACCTGCGTGCCTTGCATATTCACTAATGCAGTCACAAACATGAAATATTTGTATTTTGTTAATACCCCTGACTTGCTTATGACAGCCAAAATGTTAATGCTTCATGAAATCATTCCATCATCATTGTTATTTTAGATAGGCATAGTTTTGTGAAAAACACTAATTTACATGTACCCATAATCTTGTCATTGACCTTAGAATTCTATAGTCATTTGCAGTGCTAGCCCCCGTCTTATAAAGAGATGCGATCCACCCCAACTTATTTTCAATTTTATATCAATCGCAACTAGATAGGAGACTGCAAAGTTGCGATTGATAAAAGGACTTGCGATTCAATCGCAACTCTTTATAAGATGGGTTCCTGAACAAACATGCTTCACTTACATTTATACAATTGCTCACTACAGTCACTTGCGTGACCAGAGAATGGAGCGATGTCCTTGCAAGCTCTTTTTCGCCAAGAGGAACAGACTTCCTGACTCCCTGATGAACTGTATTATGACTAAAGGGTAAACGTTGACATGTGCAGCTGTGTGATGGATGGGTAACAAGCAAGATCCTTTGTTGGATTGAGTGATAGAAGTCTAATTGGTTCCTAATCACAATCATTTTTCATGGATTCAAGTGTTTATCATAATTAAAGCGAATCATCATTCTGCATCTGTGGGTGATAACAGCTAGAGTAAATAGTGGCTGAAGTGGAAATCATCTATTCTTCTTCTTCTTCTTCTTCTTCTACTTCTGTTGAAGTACAGGCCACCATGCTGTTGGTTAAAATGGATAAAATTTCATTGGATATGCGATAGTTATAACTTTTACAACAAATAAATGTTTCTTTGCAATCTTGGTGTATACAAGCTCAGATGACAATTGAAGATATCATCTGATGGGCATTGATAATTATACTTTAACCCATAGTTAACATCCTTCTGGCTCCAAACAGACCATATGATCATTAGTGGCTTAGAGTGATACTCAATAAAAAATATAATAAAGCCAAAGCTATATTCACCTGTGTTTTCTTTCTAAATTTGATCCAAGAAGAATTTCCAAGAACTTCCTAAAATCTTCAGATCAATAAGTGCTACAAGCTCACTATAGCATCTACAATATTCTCTGGGAAACTATTTTTTAAATCTACTTGCAGCCTTTTCACTTTCTGACAATATTTTTCTTTTTGTGAAATTGCTAACATCCGATACCAGCTTCCACAAAATCCTGAAAACCTGAGGAGGTGTGATGACTCAGTGGATAAAGAAGTGGTCTTTGAATTGGGAGGTATAGGGTTCAATAACAGTATCTCGATTATTTTGTTGAACTGTATATGGTGTCCCTTACCATCACCTTTTCTGTACATACACAGGCTTGGCAGGTACAAACCCTTGTCAGTCATGGTGCGTAACAGAGTGTCTAAACAAAGAGACAGTGATAACTGCACGGTCAACTGCACGCCATACGCTCTGTACTGGACACAGCCAGAGACTGACAGAGCTAGGCTCTGTTCAAGACTTTAACATGAAATTTTGCCAAAGTGTCAAATTAGAGTCTGTGCTACAGACTACATGACGGCAGCGACAGTATGAGCAATAAAATTCAACCCTGTTTCAGTAAGAGTGGTCTTTGGAGAATGATTGAGTCCTGAGGGGTGTTTCACAAAGCCTTTTTTCAATGACAAATGACAAATATCAGTGACAAATTTGCTGATAACCAATCAGAAGCAAGGATTTCAGTAGCTTATAACAAAACTGCCATTTGTCACTGATGTCAAGTTTTGTGAAACACCCCCTGCTCCTATTTCTTGTCGTCGCATATGCAACAGGGGAAGGTTCTGCGGCCAAGGACTCTTATACAAGTTGATGGAGTGGTCATCGAGGATGCTTTCACTCGCGCCCCTGGTCAGGGGACTGTGTGATCTGGCCGAAGATCGATTGCAAATTGGATTTTGATTACAGTCATCGGTCAAGAGCGGCCGGGCGGCATGGCAGCGGAGATATGTACCGTAACCCAGAAGAATACCAGTTAAAAACAATTTCTACCTAATTGTAGGAAGCTGAGGAAGTATAGAGGTGTTTTGGTCTAGTGGATAAATCAACAGACTCTGAATCCTCTGAGGGTTATCCAAACTAGAAAGTGTGATATGTTTCAGTTTACAGTTTCATTTTATTTTTTCATATTTCACATATTTCCAACATTTTGCAGTGATTTTAAAAGTAAGTGGTACACATAAACGTGAATTATATTAATAGAGACAAAAAATAAGAAAGTTCATGAATTTGTTTGAATGCATTATTAAAAAAGACTGAACTATAAAGAAGAACTCCTATGGTGAAAGCTACTCTTGTAAGCTATACGCCCCAAATGGTAGTTAATTTGATAATAGTCTATAAAAATATATGGAACAAGCAATTGATGTCAATCACAGTAACAGAACATGTATTTTAAAAAAGGGCAATGTTAGAGTTACTTTCATTATAATAATGTAACAAATTTACATAATTTGAATGAATTTGCATTACCTGTACAAACTTGCATTACCTGTAGAAAATTGCATTACCTGTACACTTTGGCAACAACTACAACAACGACAATATGCTCTTCATTAAAAAAAGAAGCGTTGGATTTAATTAGATTTCATGAAGAACATATGGATATGGAGTACTTCTTAGATAAATTTTGTGGCAATCTATTTTGTTTAATTGCATTAAAATAACTGATCACCATAGTCTATATTTAAAACTTAATCACTCATGCACTAATACAGTGTATACATAAGTAAAGCTGCATGGAGAACTTGATTTTTACTTCTCAACCTCCTCGTCTTCTTCCTTCTTCTACTTCTTCAGTTGCAGTTCATTCTACAATTGGGTATATTGCCATAATTCTGTTGGCTTGACATAAAAAGATATATTGCCTCCAGACAAGTTGGCTAGCATCTGACCCTGGAAAACTAAGATTACAGCATTCATCTCTAATTATTTGTTCTTTCATAAGATTTCACTCAACCAGAATAAAAGACTCTGAAATAAATTGAATTCTATAGCAATTTAGTATCATTCATCAGTCTGATGTAATGCTGAAGATTTATATCATCTTGATTAAGTTTGATGAATTGGAAATAGAAGGCATTGGTAAAAGTCACTAGCAAACTAAGATTCTCTCTTTCTAGTGTTAGAGTTAAACGCTAATGTAGTAGCATTATCGATGCAATGCATTAGTTCCATTCAATTGAAGCCACAATCCTAAAAGGTTTGAATATTATGTTGTTTTATTTTTCACCAGATAGTATTGATTATCTGATTCAAGACTGGAAATGTGTAATTTTGCAAAAACAATTCTTCTGTAAATTGTGGTTACTGTTTTGTGCAAACTTGCACGTGCAACAAACAAGCAACTGTGGAGAGAGACAAAGAAAAAGGCTTTTCTTTGTTCAAGAAATATGAAGTCCAATATTATTGATTGGGTGGCTTAACTGCCTAAGGCACTTATGATACAAAATTGATCTAGAAGAAAAATGGTATACAGTTTGTGAATATGAGATCATTCCGCCCTTGTGGGGGAATAAAAGGATAAATCGAGAGGCAAGGATGGGTATCAGAAATGCCATTATTACCCTTTCGCAATGATAATTCCATATTTTGTGATTTGGCTCAATAACTTTTGATTCAGAGCCGTGGAAAATATGCCAGATCCTTGCGTTAGAAGGTCAAAATTTATGCACACTCTGATTCATTTTTTGTCTCATGACTATATTTCATTTGATGTCAGGAATTTTTAAAAGGAAATTAAGCCTTAACATTCTTAAATTGGCAACACGTAGTAGGATTCAAAATCAATGTTTTTTCTGTCAAAATGTAGCAAAAGAAGAAAATATTATTGTTGCCAATTTGAAGAACAGTATGTGATCAATCCGTTCCTAGAAATAAACCCTGTCCTGAAAGGGTTAAACAAATACATGTTAGAGATTTGGATAGATGATGGGACACTAAGATGGATAGTAAAAACATGTGGAAAGACAAGTAGAGAGGCAGAGATATTGTAGTGATGTTTCTGATAAGGGAGAGGAGAGGGGATAGAGAGAATGAGAGAAACAATATAAAACAACAGTTGCAAAGAAGAAGAGATAAAGAGAAAGAAAGCAAGTTCAAAAGAGGAGAACAAGAGGAAGGTAAGAGAGAAAGAGAGAAGAGAGAGAGAGAGTGTGAGAGAGAACAAAAAACATTAGTGAAAGAGAGAGGCAAGAGAGAAAGAAAAAAACAAGAGCAAAGGAGGGAAAAGAGATTTACAAAAAATAGTAAGATAGAGGAGAGATACAGTGTGACTGATAGAGAGAGAAAAGGAAAAATAACAAGAGATAAAGAGACAGAGCAAGATAGAGGCACGCTGGTAGATCCATAACACTTGCATACATTGACAATCAATTCAGTAAGATAGAGGAGAGATACAGTGTGACTGATAGAGAGAGAAAAGGAAAAATAACAAGAGATAAAGAGACAGAGCAAGATAGAGGCACGCTGGTAGATCCATAACACTTGCATACATTGACAATCAATTCAGTAAGATAGAGGAGAGATACAGTGTGACTGATAGAGAGAGAAAAGGAAATATAACAAGAGGCAAAGAGACAGAGCAAGATAGAGGCACACTCGTAGATCCATAACACTTGCATACATTGACAATCAATTCATCAGTTAGGAAGACTGCAGTGAAGATGTTCATTCTAAAGTCTACAATCTTCTCTTTCTCAGTGTAGTGCTCACTTAATTTGTTTATCTTCCATCTACTGTGGCAGGAGATAGATCATTTCTGAAGAGATAGATTTGTCTTGTGAAAACAAAGCACATGAGTATTGACAAGTGTAACTGATCTCTGCAAGTGCTTATTCGTATCCTTTATCAGTCTTGTCTAGTGGAATGTCTGAGTTTAAATTTGTACACAAATTTGTACGTGGAGTCGAAATGGTAATGTAACGTAAACAGAAAAACGATTGTGAGCTGAAATAGAATAAGGTACTTGATATCTTGATTTAGCTTGACTATTGTAGTCAAGTTTGTAGTGCTAATATGATTTTGGTCACTCAATGTTAACTTGTTTCAGTTGAGACACCATAGCAGTGGGTTAAAATTCACTTTCCATTATAAAAATTAACAGTGGCCTCTGTCATGACCATAATGTTTGTTTGTGTTATACTACCCTATCTTGATTTATAATGAATATTATTTTCATTTTTGATTTTCTGCAGGATGACTTGAAGTTTCTCTACCAGGACATCAAACCTCCTCATGTTCTCATTGCGTAAGGAATTACAGGTGAGCATTTTCCTGAAGTCATTTTTAGACATTTAAGAAGTATGTTCAGACAAGAAGTAAAAAGATAATGCTTGTATTGTCAGGCCTCTAATCACCTACTGAGAGACAGAAGGGCGTTAACTTGTATACTTTAATGTGAAAGTAGTACCTTTTGACTCTTAAAGCCGGACTGCACTACTTGTAGCTACTTGCGCCCTCTATATGGCAAACAAAGCCTAAGCGGTACCCATTGTTCCCCCATGATCCCCTTTGTTAATTGAGAGCTAATTTGATGAGATAACCACATGTCAGTTACCACCCTGGGAGATCTAATCTCTCCTGGCCAAATTAGTGCAGATAGGCTTTAATGTGAAAGTAATGCCCTTTTGACTTTTAACAGATTTAAGATCTATGAGGTTCAAAGGTTTCTTGGGAGTGTTGTAGGCTACAAGCCTAAGAACCAATCCACAGGATCTCAGTATTTTCATATCTAATCTGGATATGTAAGTTAGTATAAATGAAGTCATGTAAATGCATATGCCTCTTTCACACAGAGATTCATACTAATTTATGAGTTGTTAAATGTCAGCAAAGAAAGGACTTTAGCTTTGTTCACAGTGATGTGAATTTGAAATATTTATAAGGATGGCAAGAGTCAGATTTAAATACATTAATATCTACTGTAGATGTAGGGACTTTTAAAAAATCAACAAAATTTTATCTCTTTTAAAACAGAATCGTTGTTGCTGAAGATATCTTTTTAAGGCAGAGAGAGGTTTATGTTCTTCTCATGATTTAAATACATGATTTAAATACATTAATATCTACTTCAGATGTACATATATCACTGTCGTAAGGAATTTTGACAAATCAACAAAATTTTGTCTCTATCAAAAGAATCCTTGTTGCTGAAGTGAAGATATCTTTTGAAGGCAGAGAGGAGTTCATGTCCTTCTCAATGATGCAAGCATTCCTGAGCTTGGTTCTAATTTTAAATTGTTGAAGCTCTTCAAGCGAACAAAGTTATGTCTCTTTCAGTGCGTGCTCCTCGGTATGCGGGCTGTAATTTGCTAACAAATTTAATTTGTCAGAACCCTTTGCAGTTGTTTACTGGAGGGATATACTGTTACCGGGGACTCTGATGTAACAACAAGGATAAGATATAATTTGATTAGAGGGAATGCGATAGGTAAACAAATGGAGGAACAAGCAGCATGGAGGGAGAGAGAGAGAGAGAGAGAAAGAGAGAAAGAGAGAGAGAGAGAGAGAGAGAGAGAAAGAGAGAGAGAGAGAGAGAGAGAGGGGAGAAATCTAAGAGAGCTTAGTAAGGAGAGAAACAAGGGAAGATAGATGAGCAAAAGGAAAGAGTTGTAGGGAGAAGAAACGAAAGGAAGATAGAGAGAGAGAGCTAGCGAGAGGGGGGTGGAAATAGAATATTGGAAGGAGAAATGAGGGAGAGAGAGAAAGAGAGAGAGAGAGAGAAGGGGAGAAAGGAAGTGAAAGGAAAAATTGGAGAGAGGGAGATTTGTTAAAAGAAATAAAAAGAATGCATGCAATGCAACATGGAGAGAAGAATTCAGAAGCATAGCTATGGAATAAAATAGATTTCAGGATTAAGAAATTGTATGGAGTGAGGTTCATGAAAGTATTATAAATAGATTTGGAAAGAGTGCTTCTTCTAGACGAAGAACAAAAATAAAGAGATCAAGGAGATACCATAGGAGAGAAGAATGAATGAGTCAAATGTAAAAATCTTTCATCAGAACAAAAGATAAGGTGTGATGATAGACAGGACAGGTGTGTAGTAGACCTTTGGCAAATAGATAACAATTACAAATGAGAGAGGAAGGTTACATTCTGCACACCAGGTGATGTCAGTATTTATAGTATAATGACATTACCTTAATGGTCTGTTGAGACTATAAAGAATCATCTTACCGGAAAAGGGGGGTGTTCACACTAGAATAACAACATTTCATAAAGAATTGTATTATAAAGAAACTGGTTTTAAAGAAGTTAGTTGACATGACAGCTTTCCAATCATTGGTGCATGCTCACGATAGGCCAGGGGAAAAAATTCCGGGGCTACTTTTCAAGCTTGCTTGCATGAAAATAGCACTCTTTAATTTGTTTTGCATTGAACTCTATGCAAGTTTTTTGGGGGGCTCTTTTTGGCATTTTGGGGGCTAATTTGCTCTGAGCCACCAAGATAGGCACTGTCCAGTTTAATATAGATTTCTGTACAATGCATCATTCATACTAGAACGGGACCCTGATTCTCTATTGAGTTTTCATTCAAATCGATGCTCAAACTGTGCCTTTCGTTATACACCATGTCTCTTTACACTATGTTTAGACTAGAAGAGAAGTAACAATTATTGTATAGCTGCAAGATAATCTTTATAGCGATACGCTGAACAGGGGGTTCAAGTTTGGTATTTCTGTAGTGGTTTGCAGGTGTAGTAGGTGTAGTAGTCTATCCCCTGTACTATTCTGGCAGCAGGCGGTGTGTAATTACCGGTGATTGCTATCGATTTGAATTATGAAAGCAATCATCTCCCGTGGCTTGAGGGATATTATAAAATCATCCAGGATATAGTCTGCTATATTGGGTGATTGGGAGATTCAAGCCCCCCCCCCCCCCTTCTCTCTCTCTCTCTCTCTCTCTCTCTCTCTCTCTCTCACTGTTAAACATATTATTAAAGAGTTCTCTTCTATCTCTCTCTTCTCCCTTAATCCATTCATTCATTACCACAAATTATTTCAACGGGGCCTACAGCTTTACAAGCTTGCTTTCATGTAATTCCCATCATATTTCTCTCACATCAGTACTCTAAATTGACCACTTATCTTTATATTATTTATTATGTATCATTGATTGTTATTTCATCACACACAAAAAAAGTAATTTATTTTGAAATGTATATGTAACATGAGAAATATGAAAATAGATGAAATGGAAATGAAACAAAATCCTCCTCTCTTCCTGCTCCTCTCTCCCTATCCTCCCCTTGTTTCCATTCCCCTCCCCAGAGAGGGAGAGAAGGAGGGAGGGACGGGGGGGGGGGGGGGGGAAGAGTGGGAGAGGGAGAGAGGTTGAAAGGGGAGAGAGAGTAAAATAGAAAGAGATTGAGTGATGGCAGAGAATGAGAGAGAAAGGGAGAGAGAGAGAGTGAGTGAAAGTAGGAGGCAGGCAAGCATGCATGGGTGAAGAAGAGTGACAATTAAACAAACAAGTTGGCTGTCACCAGGTATACTAGATCTTTCTTTATCAAGAAAGACAAATACATTATGTTTATAATCAATCACATAGCGTCAGACCAGCCAGGAGTAGAATAAATCGGTCATCATCACCAGAATCTTCACATACGTACCGCTTGTTGCTAGCAATGAGAGAAGAATGGGAAGCTGGTGGAAAGAAAGTGTATTATAAAAGTGAAACCAGTTGCAGAAGATAATAAAAACAATAACATTGAAATAATTAAAAAAAAGTTGTGTGTGTCTGAGAGAGAGAGAGATGAGGGAGGGAGGAACAGATATAGTGGCAGACAGACAGGGAGAGATATACTAGAAGAGAACAAGGAAAAGAGAGGAGACAGCTTAGTACGGGGAGTAGAGAGAAAGGGATGATCAGACAATGAGAGATACAAGAGTGACACGGAGAAGGAGATCATGGGAAAAAGAGGGAAAGACAGGGAGAGGAAGAGAAGGAGACAGAGAAAGGAGGAAGGAGAGATAGAGAGAGAGAGAGAGAGAGAGAGGGGGGGAAGAGGGAAGGCAGGGAGAGAAGAGGAGAGGAGAGAGGAAGGAGAGATACCTCAAGCGAGATGATTGGTAAGTGAAAAACAAGAAAAAAGAACTGGCCTCAAAATTGATGATGAACGTGATCTCAAAACGTGCCAAGTGTTTGGTTTTTGTGCGAGGACGCTCAACCATTGTATATGCAGCCTCTCATCTTTTCCTCGCTCCACCATCGATCCGAAAATTGGCATGTCCATTTTTTTACAACCATTTCTTAACAACTCATGTTGTTTGTTCTGAATCTCTTTATAATGGTACTTGAATAGGTATATCATTACAGAACATGTCAGCTTTTATTGATGTGATGTCGATTTGAGGTACCTTAATTGCTTTCTTCTTCTGAGTCAACATGAAGTATGGCTGTTTTATTTGGACCAAATTCCATTAACTACATTTTCTGCGCCATTTTTTAGATGATGGATATAATGTCAATTGGTCTGTCAAGAGCCCTGCCAATTTGAAATGTTACCGGTAATAATAGAAAATGAAATTTATTCAGGTTATAATATATAATTATAATCTCTAATGGACCTATGAAGAATGAATGTGAACCACCCCCCTCCCACCTGGTCCTGCCCATTTCATCTTAAGGCCCTTTTACACTTTCACGGATCGCATCACGGATCATCCCGGATCTTAATCCGGGGTGTTCCGGCGTGCGACACCACGATTTCTTCTCGATGCCGGTGTGGATACGTTCCGAACTGGGTGTATACACGGGCAAGTACGGTGTCTCCACGGACAGACAAGGTAGCAACGCGGACCACGCCGGAAACGCATACGGAGCTAACACGGATTTCAAGGAAGAGCACGGAGGCTACTGGGTACTTTTACGGTCCTTACACGGAGGTGTACGTTGTCTATTGGGATATCTCCGGAATGTTGACGGGTGACTTGAGCTTGTAGGCGCTCATTTGATATACGGAATTTCAAACCCGGATGAAACCGGTGTTAATACGGACCTCCCGGTGTCTACACGGACTGTCCCGGATGTATTCGGCGGCTATACGAAGGTACACGGTGCCTACAGGGTAGAGGACGGATTGTTTCATCCGTGAACTCCGGGATGAAAAATTAAGCAAGCTTAATTTTTCCCCCGATATGCCGGTACGCCAAGGATCACGCCGGATGCCTCCCCGGTGTATACACGGTAATGCCGGAGATAACACGGATGATCCCGGAGCGACGATCCGGGATGATCCGTGATGCGATCCGTGAAAGTGTAAAAGGGCCTTTAATGAACTACTTCAAAAGGGAAAGCATGACTATTAATCTGTCCATTAATGTCTATAAAATAATACTTTAAAAATAGGCCTAATGTTTTGTAAAATACACTTCACACATTTTCTATCAGCACAAGCTTTAAAAAACATCAGTTGCATTTAATTTGCTTCATAAACGTTTAGCTGAAAAGAACCCCAAACTCTTTCCCTCTCTCTTTCTCTCTCTCTCTCTCTCTCTCTCTCTCTCTTTCTCTATCTATCTCTTTCTTAGACACACATTCCTGCTCATCTAAAAAGAAAAAGGGAATACAAAAAAGAGTATTGTGGAAGTACAATATCTGCCGTACCATGCTTATGACATAATTATATGCAATTAGATTGACCTATTTTGTTAGCCAAGTGGATGGAATTATGATTTTCTTTTTTTATCTTTTCAATCAGTAGATACATTATACCTCTCGTCTAGATATCATCTGATATGATAATTGCGTTCAAAGGTAATGAATAAATTTCCATGGAGAAAAGCTTTATGCAATGACGGTGAACTATCTGTATCAAAATATCAACAATGATATCTTTTTAGAGCCAGAAGGATGTTAACTTGAATAATTTAGCACAGAGTTAACATTCTTCTGGCTCTGAACAGATGTATGTAAATTGCCAGGATTATCAGGATAGACTTGCATAATTTATGTTGATTTAGGATATAGTCTTCTGATTGTAATGCATAATAGTGGAAGGCAGTATGGAATAAGGTTGGGTTTTCTGTTTAAAAAAATAGAGATGTAAATTTGGCAATGAAGAGGAGCATTTTAGTGGAAGAGATTTTCTTCCAGAGAGGATGAATATATTCACATGGCATGGAGGTCAGTTTTGCTGTAAAATAAATGAAGCATTTATTTGTTAAGGGCTAAGAAGGATTTGCATATTATGACAGATTCTCTTTTGGGGTTCCAAATTAGATTTACATGATGAAAAGCTGTATGGAATTGGGTCAGTTTTGCTGTTAAAAATGCAGCATTTTTATATATTTTATTGGTCTTAAGAAGTATAAGATGTCACAAAACATATGAAACACACCAATGAAATGAAATATCATATACAAGAAAATTATGACAAAAATAAACCAAAAACAAGCATGAAAGCTAAAAAATTCAAACTTGCAAAGCATTTTAGTACACTGATCATGCTCAGAAGCTTTTTCACATGTATCGTTTACAAATGTCTTAGTGCATTGTGACACCACTCTAGGTAGAGCTAGATTCTAGATTCAAAGAGAGAATTTGCAGTGTGCCACTTTTTCAAGATTCTCTTTTGGGGTTCCAAATTAGATTTACATGATGAAAAGCTGTATGGAATTGGGTCAGTTTTGCTGTTAAAAATGCAGCATTTTTATATATTTTATTGGTCTTAAGAAGTATAAGATGTCACAAAACATATGAAACACACCACTGAAATGAAATATCATATACAAGAAAATTATGACAAAAATAAACCAAAAACAAGCATGAAAGCTAAAAAATTCAAACTTGCAAAGCATTTTAGTACACTGATCATGCTCAGAAGCTTTTTCACATGTATAAGATGTCACAAAACATATGAAACACACCAATGAAATGAAATATCATATACAAGAAAATTATGACAAAAATAAACCAAAAACAAGCATGAAAGCTAAAAAATTCAAACTTGCAAAGCATTTTAGTACACTGATCATGCTCAGAAGCTTTTTCACATGTATCGTTTACAAATGTCTTAGTGCATTGTGACACCACTCTAGAACTCTAGAATTGGGTCAGTTTTGCTGTTAAAAATGCAGCATTTTTATATATTTTATTGGTCTTAAGAAGTATAAGATGTCACAAAACATATGAAACACACCAATGAAATGAAATATCATATACAAGAAAATTATGACAAAAATAAACCAAAAACAAGCATGAAAGCTAAAAAATTCAAACTTGCAAAGCATTTTAGTACACTGATCATGCTCAGAAGCTTTTTCACATGTATAAGATGTCACAAAACATTATGACAAAAATTATGACAAAAATAAACCAAAAACAAGCATGAAAGCTAAAAAATTCAAACTTGCAAAGCATTTTAGTACACTGATCATGCTCAGAAGCTTTTTCACATGTATAAGATGTCACAAAACATTATGACAAAAATTATGACAAAAATAAACCAAAAACAAGCATGAAAGCTAAAAAATTCAAACTTGCAAAGCATTTTAGTACACTGATCATGCTCAGAAGCTTTTTCACATGTATAAGATGTCACAAAACATATGAAACACACCAATGAAATGAAATATCATATACAAGAAAATTATGACAAAAATAAACCAAAAACAAGCATGAAAGCTAAAAAATTCAAACTTGCAAAGCATTTTAGTACACTGATCATGCTCAGAAGCTTTTTCACATGTATCGTTTACAAATGTCTTAGTGCATTGTGACACCACTCTAGAACTCTAGAATTGGGTCAGTTTTGCTGTTAAAAATGCAGCATTTTTATATATTTTATTGGTCTTAAGAAGTATAAGATGTCACAAAACATATGAAACACACCAATGAAATGAAATATCATATACAAGAAAATTATGACAAAAATAAACCAAAAACAAGCATGAAAGCTAAAAAATTCAAACTTGCAAAGCATTTTAGTACACTGATCATGCTCAGAAGCTTTTTCACATGTATAAGATGTCACAAAACATATGAAACACACCAATGAAATGAAATATCATATACAAGAAAATTATGACAAAAATAAACCAAAAACAAGCATGAAAGCTAAAAAATTCAAACTTGCAAAGCATTTTAGTACACTGATCATGCTCAGAAGCTTTTTCACATGTATCGTTTACAAATGTCTTAGTGCATTGTGACACCACTCTAGGTAGAGCTAGATTCTAGATTCAAAGAGAGAATTTGCAGTGTGCCACTTTTTCAAGATTCTCTTTTGGGGTTCCAAATTAGATTTACATGATGAAAAGCTGTATGGAATTGGGTCAGTTTTGCTGTTAAAAATGCAGCATTTTTATATATTTTATTGGTCTTAAGAAGTATAAGATGTCACAAAACATATGAAACACACCAATGAAATGAAATATCATATACAAGAAAATTATGACAAAATAAACCAAAAACAAGCATGAAAGCTAAAAAATTCAAACTTGCAAAGCATTTTAGTACACTGATCATGCTCAGAAGCTTTTTCACATGTATCGTTTACAAATGTCTTAGTGCATTGTGACACCACTCTAGGTAGAGCTAGATTCTAGATTCAAAGAGAGAATTTGCAGTGTGCCACTTTTTCAAGGTGATAAATCTTCAAAAAATCACTTTAGAAAAACATTTTCTCAAAGAAAGTTTGATAACACTTTTTGTACATAAAAGACTGTCTTGGGTACTTCATGAAGACTAGTAACTCCAAACTTGTAGAATATTTTAGTACATCGATCACGACTTGGGAGCTCTTTCACATTTACAAACATCGCTTGGTGCACGCGCTGATACCTCACAAGGGACAATTCCTCAAAAAATGATCCAGCAAAGCTCACACCCTTCACTTAGTTCATGATTTTTTTAACCGCTCTTTATTTCTCTCTCTTTCTTTGGTTGAAAGGGAGAATTTACATTGTACCAGTTTTGATGTGTGATAAATCTTCAAGGCAAATATTTTCTAGAAGAAAGACCTCTATTGATTCTTACACATGCAAGTAGTTTTTTAGACACTCATCAAATTGAGGTACCGTAGTGCAAACTTGCGGAAAATGTTTGGTACTTTTACAATGTGATCAATTTTCAAGACATATTTTCTAGAAGAAAGACCTCTATTGATTCTTGCACATGCAAGTATTTTTTAGACACTCACCGAATCTAGGTCATTGAAACTTGCAGAAAAAATTAATATACTGATCACGCTCAGAAGCTCTTTCACATGTATCCTTTACAAATCTCTCACACACCTCTCCGACACCTTATAATGGAGAGCTACAATACTTTCAATTCTGGATTTTTACCAGCATTGTTCAAACTGCACGTAGTAAATGATTATAAGCACTTCTCTCTCTCTCTCTCTCTCTCTCTCTCTCTCTCTCTCTCTCTCTCTCTCTCTTTCTCTATGGTTGAATGATAGAATTTGATGTGTAGTGCAGCATTTTTTCATTTTGATAAATTTTGAAGAGAAACACTTTTTGTACAAGAAGGATTGCTGAAGATTTCTTGCACGTACCTGTCTTTTCATATAAAACCTGGAAAACTCAAACTTGCAGGATATATTAGTACCCCTATCACGACCAAGGAGCTCTTGTTTCTATTAAAGCTTGGTTCAGATATGCAATGCTAAACCATGGTGTTTTTTCCATGACATAAGTGTGAACACTTCAAAAGGGTATATGTAGGAACTCTGTTGCGCTCAGTTGCTAATCATATACACGCTTTAAAAATAACACTACGATTCATTGCAGCATTTGAGAAGGAGCCCTTACAATTCTCTTAGCGTGCATGCTAACACCTCACAAGAGACACCTAGAATATATATTCCCTTTCTAGAATTGGTATTGCAGTATAGTTCACTGTACTATTTGTTGGACAATTATATAACTGCTGCACTATTCTCTCTCTTTGGTCAAGTATGAGAACCGGTGGTGTACTTTCCCCCCTTATTACTTTCTAGATAATTTTTTTCTAGATGAAAGATAATAGAAGATTCTCGTTATCATTCTTTTCATGAAAACTAGAAAGTTCAAATTTGTAGAATATTTTCAGTACACTGATTCAGACTCAGGGGCTCTTTCACATTATTCAAATTATTCAAACCCTTAGCACGGTTTGTAATTTGTTAAGTAAGAGAAAAATTGATTTGTCCCGATTTATGTTTCTTGAGATTGTGACATATCAAAGTTTAGATCTAAAAAGTATGCAACGAATTAAGGCCATAATTCAAGCAGTCCACCTTTCATTCTTGAGTTACAGAAAAAGAAAAAAATTGTCAAATCTCTTGGTGCATTCTGACAACTACTTTATACACTAGCACGGTTCACACTGCCATCTGTGGACAACTATATAACGATCTCTTCGGTCAATTCTTCTTTCTTTGGTCGACTGACGGAACATGCCGCAGTCAGATAAGACATTTGAGTGCATGCTCCAAATTGTGTGGCAGTATAAGGTTTCAGTGCAGCAAATAAAGACATACATGAAAATTTCCTCTCAAAGGGAAGAGTGGTTGATGGATACTTTGATATTTTATTCCCTGAAAATTATAATTTGCACTGCGTGTCTTCTGTCAGTTTGCTTTGATAGCTAAAGTGATAGTGGTTAATTATGGTTAATTATGGCCTATTATGGTTACCGCAGAGATAGATTGTGGACCAAAATAGTATATTGGAATGAATTTGTTTCATTTTTAAAAAAGAGGAAAATGTACAGAATTTAGAAGCTGAGTTGGTGAGAGGGAAGCAGTATAAGATTATTAAATTGGGATAAGTTTGAGTGGCAAGATAACAAAATATAGAAGAATGTGATTGTGATAGAAGATGCATATGAGCAAGAACTGAGAGTAAAATAGAGGGGAATGAAAGAAGGAGATGTTCAGATGGTGAGAGAAGGAGAAAAGAGATATTGTAAGAGATCTTGTGTAGAAAGGGAGAGAGAAAGGAAACCAGGGAAAATGAGACAGTGAGAGAAAGAGTGAGGGGAGATGGAGAGAAAGAGTGGTGGGGAATAGAGAAAGTAAGGAGGAGAGAGAGGTGGGATAGAAAAAGGGGGAGAGAGAGGGGGTGAGAGTCACATGACAAAATCAAAGAGAAAATAGGTATACATTGCAAAAAAGGTCAATGGCTTTACAATTGGGGAGGGGGTTGGGAGCTATATTATATCTCAGCTTTCGTGAACCCTGACATCCACGAAGCTGTTCCATGGATAACAAGAGTATTATCAATTCATCCAATACCCTATCAATATTTAGCATGTCTAGGGACTGGCCTCATGGGGTAAAATGATGATAATTCATACTTTAATCTCCGTGTGAGTGTGAGTAACGACCTTCATCTGCATCTAGAGAGGTTGTATGCGTCTTATCCGCTTTCCAAGCTGAACATAAGGAACTTAAAGATTAAAAGTTTACTTTTTCCTATTAGCAAAACCATATTGAACTGATTTGAAGTAAGGCAAATATGATATGTCATGAATTAAGCATGCATAGCCTGATTAAATTCAAATCTTGCTTAGATTAATCATGTTTCAACTAAAAAGAGTATATATCTATCAATTTTAATGAATTTCACTTGAATTTCTTAGAAAAAAGTTTTAATAGAAATTAATGCTTAATTAAAGAACCAAATCGAGAAATAAGTCTTGCAGACTCTTTTACAAAGGTCTTTGAACCAGGTAGCACAGTAAATGACTTATTGACATATAATGTAGAGGAATTGTGGCATTTTTACTGCTGCATGACATGTTTTTGTTATACAACATATATATATATGTAAATTAATGCCATTAGGGATGAAAAATGTATTACACATACTCACCAACTTTCTGCTATAGGAGAAAGAAATGTGAAGCATTTGGGAAGGAAAATATTTTTTAATTTTTACTCTCTTTCTCTGTGCTATGAGATATAGCGATGCGAAGCACAATTCCGCTTCTACTATTATAAAAGGAGCGCTGGGTTTTAGCGCATCATATGTGAATGTGTCTGAAGGGTTAACCATGATGGAGGCACTGAGCTTTGACTGATGACGTGACTGGATCCTGAGCTGTATCAATATTTCATGTGTAGAGAGCGAACAACCTTGGGGATTGGAAGTTGAAACCGAAACTTGTGAATTTGCTCTTTTGCTTGCGAATTTACTCTTCTTATCTATAGGTCAATGAATTCATGACCAAGTGCCAACAGGCTGCCCACGCTCCCCCCCCCCCCCCCCCCCCCCAAGAGAAAAATGAAAAACAAGAAGAAAGAAGTAATCAAAGCCGGGGGAAGTTTGCAGCCGCTGATCAATGCATATGTATCAATCCCTCATACTTGACCTTTCCATATCATACATTACTAATGACCTGTAAGCAAGCTATCTCTTGACTGTATGTTACAAGCACTTACAACATTGCCTTGGGAGGGGGGGGGGGGCAGAAGGAAGAGAATGAGGGGCACTTGTCCCATACCATATATCAAATGGCAAAAACAAGAGGGGATGGGGTAGGTAGAGTGAAAGTAAAGGCGAGTTTGAAGGTGACATAACTAGAACATAACTCCTGCCACATCCAATATGGCCTTGTTTTCTCCCATTCCACAAGCTTGTAAAAATGATACCGACGCCCTCCCCCCCCCCCCCCCTGAATTTTTAAAAACAAATTCTGTAGGTAGATCTATGTTATGCTATTGGCTCTCTGTACAGTCTTTCCATGTATTAGATGTAGCATAAAGATCACATCACTCATGAGCTTGGTAAGCTGAGGAGACGGAAGTGCGGTGGAGGTTGAGGAGAGTTCATATCTCATTTAGACATATGCAAGTTTGGAATAGCATGTGCAGCCAAGCAGAACTACCATGTTGTCTTGGGACATCTATACCCACTTTTTTGTAAGTGATCTTCTTACCACGAGAGAGATGTAGGGAGAGGGGAAACAAAAAGAAGAAAAGTGAGAGCAAGAGTAAGAGAATGAGTAAGAAAATGAAGAGAAAGAAGATGAGAAAGAAGAAAAGAAGAAGAAAAAATAAAGAAAGAGGAGGAAAAGAAATAAAAAGACTGAAAAAAGAGGAGAAGGGGAAAAAGAAAGAATTATATAGTGGGAGAAGAGGATAGAGGGAGGGACATGGATGAAAATGAATTTATGGGGGTGATGGGGAGTTCATATCTCATGTAGACATATGCCTGTTTGGAATAGCATGTGCAGCCAAGCAGAACTACCATGTTGTCTTAGGACATCTATACCCACTTGTTTGTAAGTGATCTTCTTATCATGAGAGAGATATAGGGAGAAGGAAGACAAAAAGAAGAAGAGTGAGAGCAAGAGTAAAAGAAGAAGAAAAATAAAGGAAGAGGAGGAAAAGAAAGAAAAAGAGGGGAAAAAAAGAGGAGGAGGAGGAATATACAGAATTAAATATATAGAGTGGGTGAAGAGGATAAAGGGAGGGACATGGATGAGAACGAATTTAGACATAATATGCCTGTGTAGGATACCATGTGCAGCCAAGCAGAACTGTGATGTGTTCTTGAGATATCTATACCCACTTTTGGTCTTCTTATATACCATGAGGAGGGACCGGGAGAGAGGGTGAGAAGATGAAAAGGAAGAAGAACAAGAGAAACAAGAAGGATGAGAAGGAGAAGAAGAAGAAAACAAGAACAAAGACAAGAAATAAAATAAAAAGGGTAAGTGGAAGAGGAGAGAGGGGAAGACATAGAGAGATGGGAGTAAAGTGTTATGAATACTACGGATTAATCAAGAGAAAAAGAAAGAGGGAGGAAGGATATATAAATGGAAGGTATAGAGCAAGAGGGGGGAGGGGGGGAAAATGAAGGGATGTAGGGAGATAATTTCAGATAAATTCTGGGGATGGCTTTACATGTTTATGATACCATGTTCAGTCATGCAGAACTTGCATGCTGTCTAGAGGCACTCCTTCCCACCTGTTTGTAAGTAATCTACTATAAAGTTTGATAAAGTTTGCATGGTTGGAATAATGTTAGATTGAGAGACAGAGAGAGATGGAGGGAGAGAGAGAGAGAAAGAGAAACATTCCTCCAAATATCACGTCTGGAATGTGATTATAAGCATCAAGGAATTTGTATGAGATAAACACTTTGTATGCATCAAAGGTATTTTCGGTGCAGTGTTTTCAGCCGCTTTCAAGATTATGTGCGTTGAATTAAATATAAAATTAACCACAGTTAAACCTTTTAAATGCAATAATAATGATGATCATGCTGATGATGATGATGATGAGTTAAAAAAGAAGAAAATAATTTGCTAAATATAATACAACAGAAATACTGGATGTGGAAAAAAAGAAGAGATTAGAAGAGGAAAATAGGCTACATGTACAGTAGGTGTAAATGAAAAAACATGAGTTACTACAGGAGAGAATTAAAGAGTAAATGAGAGAGAGAGAGACAGACAGAGATATAGAGAGAGAGATAGAAAGCAGGGAGATATAGGTAGGTTGATCAAGAAATATTCTGGTGGTGAGTTCATATCTCAAATAGACATACATGTATGCATGTTTAGGATACCATGTTTAGTCATGCGGAACCGTTATGTTGTCTTGAGACATCAATACCCATGTGTTTGTCAGTTATCTTATTACCATGAAGTTGGACAGGGTCAGTATAATGTTAGAGTGACAGTGAGAGCGCAAGAGAGAGAGAGAGAGAGAGAGAGAGAGAGAGAGAGAGAGAGAGAGAGAGAGGAGGAGAGAAGGAGAGGGGTTACTTAAAAAGAGAAAGACTGAGAAAGCGTTTGTAGAGAGAGAGAGAGAAACAGAGACAGAAAGAGAGAAAGAGAGGAGTGGCACAGTTAGAGAAAATGGTTTTAATAAAGACAAGACATGGAATTGAGAGGAGGGAAAGATAGGTAGAGAGGTACAGAATCAAAAAGTTGACAACACCATTTATATACCAAGAGAAATGGTCAGGAAAGATTAAATAAGAGAGAGAGAGAGAGAGAGACACACACAGACAGACAGACGGAAGCACAAACAGACATAAAGACGGACACATTATAAGAGGTTTACATTATATGGAAGACATAAATTTTAGAAGAGAAAAGGAGTAACACATTATTCTATGTTCTAAGTTCACCTGGTGAGGTATCAAGTTCAACACAGACTCTGACTGACTGACTGGAGTATGCGAGATGGAGCTCAATTTAGGGATTATCTTCTATCTCCATCTCTAATCTATCTTTATCTCCCATGATACCCCAATTTAGCAGAGTGCAGTCACACGTGTATCCCCAGCCTTTCCATGAATGTCAGTAGCAGAACTTCCCTAGTGTTTGTACTATTAAAGGGGCACAATTTAGAAGGTTTCACACAAATACTGATTTTAAAACATACTGTTTCTGCCACTCTATTATATTCATTAGATAACTAATTTTGTTTTCAACAGTAGAAATATTGAAATTTTAGTAATTTTGTTTGTTGAAACAAATGGGATAGTATAGTCTAGCAATTCATCACAGTGACATTACTGATTCACCCGATTTGAAGTACCCATACCTATAGTGATTGCAACTTGTTTAAATTCATAACTTCCTAATTTTTTGTCAGATTTAATTCTGTCTTTCACCAGTCTGCTGTTTTGATTGTTCTGTATTCTTTTAAAGTAGTTAAATTTCCTTTTGAATATAGTTGAATGTAATGCCCCCTCCATGCTAGCTGGTGCCTTCCAGAGACTGTAACATACAATGAACGACTTGTCACCAAATTTATTAGTAATGCAGATACACATAAAATGGAATGACTCATTTGATATTGAGTAATAACCCATTAAAATATCACGGAAAAAAGAAATCACCATCTAATACACAGTCTTATCATCTCTCTATCTCTCTCTCTCTCTCTCTCTCGCTTATAATTGAAATATATTTATTCAGGATAACAAGAATCAGATATACATTGTAGATACAAAATCTGTTTTACATCATGGTCCTGAACAGGATAAAAATGTAGTACATTATGTAGTACATTATTTTTTTCTAAAAAGGAGTTTACTTGAAATGAAAAGAGTGTCAAGAAATGAGCTCCACAATGTCTCCACACCCATTTATCATGGAGATAAGCACTTATATATTTATTCTGATGAAGATGGCGTTTAGACTCTGGAAATAATTTGTTTTCAGATGCGATTAGCCACACCCTGTCACTTGAAAGTGAGGATGTTGATTATTTCTCCTTTCTCGTGAGTTTGAGTAAGACAAGTGTGATGGTGGGCTCAGTCAGCCATGTTTAATGGAAGAAGCTACATATCTTGCTCAAATGTGGATTATGTAGGAGCATTCTGTTACAGGTACAACGCATTCATATAAGGGAGACTTATGTAGAGGTGTTGTGGTCTAGTGGATAAGTTACCCGACTGCAGATCGCAAGGTATAGGGTTCAAGTCCCCCCCGCAGCACTAGTGTCCTTTAGCAAGACGTTAATCTACATTTGCCACTCTCCACCCAGGAGTAAATGAGTACCTGATATGCTTGACTGCTAGTTACTTTGGCAGCTCGGCTACAACCAGGGTAATAAGTGTAAATATTATTATTATTGTTATTATTATTGAAGAAAGTTAAGTTATAAGCCATAAAATAACCCCAATAATCATATTTAATCTTCTTTATGAATGTTTGCAAGAGTATTTAAAATAATACTACTCACAAGTCGCTTTTACTGTTGTTTAGAGAGCAGTTGTGACTACTACATCCCAGACATAGACACGCTTATTAGTGGATCATACCTCCCAAACCTAAGCACTTGTGATATGTTCCTCAAGAGCTTTCCTCTGTCTGACACGTTCCCTCATTCCACACTTCGTTCCCTCTTTCCCCATCCCATTCCCTCGTTCCCCATCTCGTTCTCTCTCTACGGAGTTCTCGTGGCGTCGTGGCCCATGCCCTGAGAATATGGGTCGGAGCTACTCAAAAAAGTGTGTTTGTTTCTTAGGGTACTTGTGTGTGCATTATCCTCTGATTGAAGGCATGTCATTATTGAACCAGTTCTCGGAGCATTCTTTCAGGGAGTTGGGATGGGGCAAGAAGGTTTGGGCATATGTTATGTTGGAGGTATGCATGAAACATGAACCGTGTTGAATGGGGCGTTATATTGGTGATTAAAGCAAGTTTTTATAGAATTGAAATTGCTTTTCATTAATACACAGTGAGAATGAGGAAGAGAGAGAGAGAGGGGGGGAGAGGGGCAAAGAGAGAGATTGAAAGGATGACAGAGAAAAAAGAGAGGGGTCGAGAGAGAAATGAAAGAAAAGGAGAGAAAGCAAAAGGGGATATAAGGAAGAGAGAGAGAGAGGGAGGGGAGTAGGAGAGCTGGGGGATGTTGCTAATAAACAGTAGAGAGGAAGACATGGAGAAACAACAATATGATTTTAAAATTAAACAAAAGAACTACAAAAAACAGAAAATAGTAGAATGATTGACTTCAAAGAAAATATCAAAAACCCAAGATGGAAAAAGAGAGAGGATGACACTGAATTATAAGAAGAAAATACACTTAACTTAACATTGATCCTTTGCTTTACCAACAATTTTTTTTTAAACATACCAAAACAGGAATAAACAGACATCTAGCCAATAAGACCTTTATTGTGCTTATCATTTTAAAACAGAACCTAGCTCAGCCATGACATTCCATGATGAAGTGTCTGAAGAAAGGAGATGCCCTTCAGCGATAGTGACCTTTCAAATGTGACAAAATAATCACAAATTTACAACCCCCAAGCAGATCAAACTTACAGATAGCTTTCTCTGAAAAGAAGATTTGCATGATACTTAACGGCTTTAAGCCATTTTTTTTCCAGTGGTAAGAATCAAAGGTGGAAATTCAATGTCTCATTCCTCTTCTTTTTTTCCCTCACTTTTATTAGCTTCTATTAAAGAGGACTTTGTTAAAATCAGAAATGCATTTACTAAAGTATTAACTTTTAAATAGAATAATGATGAAGATGATGATGATGATGATGATGATGATGATGATGATGATGATGATGATGATGACGACGATGATAATAATGAAAATCATGATAATAATGATGAGCACAATTTAATTCTTAACCTGGCCACTTGTAATTGATCTGATGATTTTTTTGCAGCCATCATGCAATTAAAAAAAAAAGAATCTCCAAGTTTGGAAGCGCTTAGTGATTGTAATAAGCGCTATATAAAAACTGAGTATTATTATTATTATTATTATTATTATTATTATACAACTTAAAATTATTGACATAAAAAACGAACGAGTGCAGTAAATTTAAAATGGAAAAATAACCTTAGAGATATTTAACCTCATAGAAGGATGCATGAGTTCCATTTACTTTATTTATGTAAAAAGTTTTCTCATTTAGCCTGTATTCATTTCTATTAGCCACCAATTTATGTCTTGATGTATTTCATATTTTTAGCCATCAATTAGAAATTGAGAGAAAAAAGGTTTGGACAAAAACGCTTTCATAACAAAGAAATCCCTCATAACGACAAAGAGGATTATGGGCTTGCTGGTTACACGTTTCCTTTGACGTCACTTCTTTGAATCCTTCACACCATTTCATCTTTAGAGAATAGAAGGATCATTAAACTAAATATGTGATTGAACAAAGAAATGTCAGATCTTGGCTTGTTTGAGACAGACCCAGGTAATACATACGTGTTCTACAGTGCTTCAGAGTGTCTCGAGCAGTGTCTCAAGTTATATATAGCATTTTCTTTTAAATACCATCCAGCAAGGAAATCAAATCTTGTATGTCGCAAGACCGGCAGTGCAGAAAGATTTAACTTTCACTGAAAATATCGCCTAGGCAACTGTCTAATGGAGCAAATTCTTGTCATTTTGATGTAATGGTTGCGCACTCGTGATATATTTTGCCCTCACTTATTCTTTCCCAATTTTCTTTTGACAGATTATGTGAAGGCAACACGCATCCTCCCAGCTCTTAGGGAAATTGTCCTCTGGAATGAAACTGGAAGTTGTTGCGTGATAGCATCGTATATATCGGAGGGAACGGAAGATTGCAATTAGAATGCGAGGTAACGCGTCTGGAGTTACGAGCACCACCGTTTGCATTTTTGATAGAGAGCATCATTGGCGATGAGTATCATGCCCTGCGACGCAGAGTCACGTACCAGCATCAGGATTTGTTTGGAGGGCACTAAGAGTATATATACTTTGATGACAGTGTAAACCTGTCAGGCAGAACTGGCACGGCAAAGGGTAGCGAGGGAAGAGCGATCGCCGTGGATGGGGATGACTTGTTTCCTGAGAAAGAGGAAGGAAAGGAAATAGAGAGAAGAAGCAGGGGATGGTTACTTCTTTAGCTAGAATCTACAAGCACAGCTTCAAGCACATTCACATTCTTTTTCCGCCTGGGAGACAATTACTTCATGTGTGAGAATTTTGTTGGTCTTTTTGCCAAGACAGCATAGATTTGTGCGAGCGGTTGCCATAGCAACATTCTTCAAAGACTGTTTCTCAGCCAAGTGGAAACCAATGAGAAAATCGCTTGACAGAGATGCAATATTTTGGAGGCACTGAAGAGATGAAAGAATCAAAAGAAGGAATTAGTCGGCTGGATTAGAAGCAGAAAGTGAACAACTGATGTGTGTTATCTTAACAAATGATAACAATCTGAAAATAGATTACTCAACATAAATTGTTATGTAATAACATATTCCCATGTCTATCATGTATGAAAGCAAGAATTGAAAGAAATTTTGTTGAATGAATTATGAGCTAGTGGTGACCCGGACCTACATGATTGTAATATGACAGAGGTGTCTTCATCTCAAGCAGAGACTCCATGGCACACTAAACGTAGCTGTAATCACACATCTTAATAGTGTGCTGAGTTTCAACAATTGAAGCCAATATACACCACTCTCCTATATAGATACCTAGCGTGAATCACAGCGGGCAGTGTGCTTCCCTGGACACACGCATCTCCGGCGAGAGCGTTCAACGGCAGACTTGTCGGATGAAACCTTGGTTGCCGTCGACGACGCTCATCTTTCGCCCGCGTGCCCCGAGGGTGAGGCGGTTGACATGTGATATGCTGAGAGCTCGGACACACGACGCCCTGTGAACTTGACTTCAATATGATGCGTGAACCTTGTCTATCGACTGGCCTTTCATTTCCTCTCTTGATTCCTACTGGTTGGATATAAAGACATTTTATCACTGCGCCCTGTAGCTGATAGCATATAAGGTAGGTGTAGCTACGTACTCTCTAATTGCGTGGTTCTTATCATGCTGCTGTTTTTCTTGAGATGATATAATGGTTATGGTGGGCTGTCTGAAAGTATAGCTCGCAGGTGTATTCAGGTAGTTAGGTAGCTATATTTAACCGCAGTGTAGTCTTTCTTCCTGTCCATGTTTTGTCATAAGTTTATCTTCATTATTATCAGGTTAATGCTACATTTTGTTGAGTTTCAATGATGATTTCAAACATAGATTAGCAGTGCTACTCTAAATGATATCCTTTTTATCAGAAATCGTTGGTTATTGATTGAACTGTCAATTCTTGAAGTAGTAATTTATACTAAATATGAACATAGCCTTAAGAGAATAGCACATAATTCACATTAATAGGTTTAGGATTGGGAATTTTATTAGTAATATGTATCAAAGTTTATTTCTCAACTATCAATATCTCCACTCCCTGATAGAAGTCTGCTAACTTAAAGCACTACTATATCCCCTGTGTAATACTTCCTTATATCTTGAACATTTAAGTCCTTATTTCATCATTCATTCATGTGCTGCTAATGTTTTGGCTGTTCTCTTGTAATGTTCTTGACTCTGTCCTTACCATTCATATTTACAACTGGTTTATCAAAAAATAGAATTTCATACAAATCCCCCAAAATGTGGAGTAATTAATCTGATGTCCATCCATCTCTTCTAAAATCCTATGAATCACTATGCAAATTATAAAGGCATTCTTGAGAAACGGTTTTGCTCTATGACACTGATCAATTCTGATTATCAATGTATGAGTAAAAACCTTTGTATTTTGAATAGAAATTCCCCTACTGACAATGTAAAACAGATGAAAATGAATTCATCTATACCTTGCTAAAACCCTGTGTTACACAATTAATGCAGTATCATACAAATTGTAGAGGTATTCTCAGTAAGTTTATTATGCATGACACAAATTCTTTTTCTATCTGAATGTAATGTCAGAGGAAAACCTTCATATTTTGGAAAAAATGTCTCAACTGAAAATGTAAAACAAATAACAAATACATCTTGACAAAGATATGTGAGTTTCCAAGTAATATATATCTTGAATGTGGGTGTGTGCAAATGATTTTGAATGCTGAGAAAAACAACTGCATCAACTCTCAACGGTGATTTGAATTATATATCACATCCCAATCTCTCTTCCTTCCCTCTGTTCAAAGGCCAAAAGAAAGTGGGCTTAAATTCAACCATGTCATATGTAATACTGTTATGCCCGTATCGTGCACTCTCCATTGTTATTCCACTCCTCGCAAATCGAATTGGTAAGGAAATATTCATCGTCGCTTGTCTATTTCATGAGAGGTTTGACCGATGCACCTTGGGAGACGTTGCATCATATCATCGGCAAGGGAAATAAAGAAAAGAAGACTCTCAAGGTCAACGTTATTCTTAATGTCATTATCTCTCTGAAATTTCCATCCTCCTCGATGATGCTTTTCTCGCCTCCTGCTTTTCTCCAAATCAGATTCCAGGCCTCAGACACCTTTCGCCTTGCCGATCGAGAAAATGACATCAACGTCAAGAATGTCTACCGTTCCCATGGAAACGACATTATCTGCTGAATCAGGTGAGTGAGTGTGAGGGTCGGCCATCATTTGAAGTGATATGAGCGACTTGTCATTTAACCCCCTTTCTCTATTCCACCCTCTCCCAATCTACATCTCTCTCTCTCTCCCTCTCTCTCTCTCTCTCTCCCCCTCTCTCTCTCTCTCTCTCTCTCTCTCTCACTCTCTCTCTCTCTCTTGTTCTTGTCTCCCCTTGATACTCCATTTGTCATTCTCTGTCCATTCTTTTTCTCTTGAACATTAATGTAGGAAATGATTTGATATGAGAGGCCCGTTATTCAACCCCCTTTCTTTCTTCCTGTTTCTCCAAATAAAATCTCTCTCTTTCTCTCTCTCTCTCTCTCTTCCCTTTACAGTGACGGATGAGATGAAGCAATTTGACCATATTTTCTTTCAACCCCCTTTCTCTTTCCCACTGTCTTTCCACTATCTTTCTCTTATATTGCTTACAATACTGTATTATTGTGTTTCTTTCATCCTATATCACTGTATTATACTCCCCCCCCCCCCAGACTACATTATTGAATAGAATTCAAACTTTGTCAATCTCAGTCTCTCTGTCTCTCTTATTATCTTTCTCTGTCATGCTCCATCTTTTTCTATCTGTTCTTTTTCTCTAGTATTATAAAATATTATTGAAATGCGGATGTTGATAGGAGACTCTTGTCATTATCTCTTCTTATCTCCCCCAATATCCTTCTCTATTTTCCCCTTCTCTCTCGCTTTATCTCTCTCCCTCTCTCTCTCTCTCTCTCTCTCTCTATCTCTCTATCTCTCTATCTCCCCTTATATACCCAATTAATAAAATTAAAGAATCATTAAAGGTGGCATATGGACGTCCTTACACTTACATACGAATCGTGTTATTTCAGGCTACAAAACCAATAATGGGTTTAGTTTACAGTATTTTTATACCAAAAAAAAACCTCACATGATACTGATACCTGTGAAGAAACTGACATAATGAAAACCAGAACATGCTTTTTGTTGTGGAGTGAAACTTCAAGTACCTGCTCAAAGGGGAAGGTCATATATGATATGAAATCAATATTATTGAAAAAAAGGGATATACTGACACGCGTGTATGTATAAAGCCTTTTTATTTCTGTATGAATATCTGGCATGTATATTTTTTGAAATTCAGAAGGATTTAACTTGTTTCCCTGAACACAGAGAGATTTTGCTCTTGAGTTTTGCAGCAGATGACCTTCTGTAAAACTGTACAAATATGTTTATGTAAATATAAATCAAGCAATGGGGGTATCTGTGTATTTTGGCACTTCATCATAAGGTTATTAAACATGGAAGGAAATTACCATCAGTATGTTTTTCCAGACGAAGCCACCAGGGGATGATCTTTCATAAATGCAAATGGCCTACCGGTACTTAGTATTTATCTTTGATCGAGGGTCAAACAAGGAGAGATGGAGAGAGAGAGAGAGAGAGAGAGAGAGAGAGAAAAAGAAGATGGAGAGAGAGAGCTCTGTGTTATAAGATACAAAATGTGAAGCATATTACACACTACATTATCATAAAGAACCGCCATGGTTTTCCTGCATCATATCTGAACAAGACTTTATGGATGACACAGTCATCTAGTCTATATTAAAACATACCTTATTAAAAATGAAAATTCATAGTGTTTCTTAATTTTGTAGTTGACATCTTCTCTTAAATAAAATGAGCTCTAGCTTGTACCCTTTGTTTTGAGCATGACTATGTTGAAAACCAGCATCATCCATACCATTCCTTGGGATTTTTTCAAAGAATGGAGGATGTGTTTATTATGAGATCAAAAGTGAGACTGCGGGATGTCGTATTGCATTAGGTGATTTCATGGGGAGGGACCCTGGCCAGCTGCTCTGTAATTTCACACTTCAAGAAGCAAAGACGTTTGGTAGAGGACAGGCTCAAAACGGTGCCCATTTTCCACCCCGCTGCGTTCCTGATGGGGGAGTGGTGTGGGAAGGCGGGTTGCAATTCATTAAAGCTGAACCTGACATGTTTGCCTCTTTCACACTCTCGGTGTATGTGGGTCAAGTGCTGATGATCCAGAAATCTTCACTATGTTTGGGTCCACATCGTGTGCTCGTACACCTTACAGTTGTAATTGAAACTTCCTTTTGTAGATTAACACATTAGGTAAAGTGGTGGACATGATTATATCCTACGTTATCATTTAAAAAAACGTGACGTTTTTTGCCGCGTTGCATCTTAGCAAGGCTTTATGGATGACACAGTCAAACAGTATCATTAAAACATAACTAATTAAAAATTAGAATTATTACCTACATTCACCATCATGTCACTATCAGAAAACAAACGGTACTCTTCCATGTAAAGATTTCAATCTGGATTGGGTCATTTGGGTGGTGCAATTTTCGGTTCTGAAATGCTTTGCAGATGAGTGTGGATTGAGTCCGCACTTTAAAGCCTCAAGTCCTATGTATGAAAGTGGTTTTAGATTGACATTTAAAGTGCAATAACAATCAATTGATTAAGCGGGCCATCAGACATTTTCAAGTCTGTACATAGGAGATGATTGATTTCAAGTGCTTCTAGAATCATGCAAAATGAAGTTTGACAGATGGAATTGGATTACCAAGAAAATCAAGAGCCATTTTCTGCTTGTCTGGTCAAGATTCTTGTACATTAAAGTAGTGACTAATTTTCTCATTTAATACCCCCCCCCCCCCCCCCCACTTTTCTTTCCAAGTTATGATAGACATCATCTCAAATAAGAAGAAAAAATAATGCTATCTTCATCTGTATACTTTCACATGGTCCATGTATGTAATCTTTGGCTGAATATATCAGGACTGAAAGCCAGAAAGGCATTAAATTTAAGTTTTTTTTGTGTGTAATGTGTTCAAAATGCCCTTCTGGCATTTACAGCTCCTCTTCTTTTTGGGGGGTTCTTTTTTATTTTTGTAATGTTTTATTTGTTTATTTTAACTATGGTTAAGAAATACTAGATTACTTATACATGTATCTGGCACAGGAGTCGCAGTGCTTTCTTCATAACAAATATTGGCAAAATAATAAGATTACTTAGTAATTTTTGTCATTTCTTGTTAAATTGTTGAGTTGTAAGGTCACTTTGTCAAACAAATATTCATATGACATTTTATTTCCAGTCTGATTGTTCAGGTATTTAATGCACAATTCACAGAATATAGTAAAACCGTAAGACCTACTTACTTACACCCACCTTCCTATCTTAATGTCATTCAGATTCCTGTCATTTGCCCAGATCCATTAAACATCATTCCTGCTAAAATCCCACAAAAAAAGGCTATTTATAATACTTCCCTGAAAATCTCGCCTGGAAATCTGACATTTAAGACGATGTGGGGCATACGTACTAGGTCCCTGTGTCCTGTGAGTATTGATTTTTCACTTTTTGAGAATCGTGTGGGTTGCTATTGCTTTTCAGATATTGCTTTCTAAGGGCTCCATGCGATACGGACGTAAATTAAACATTATTCGCCAATCAGAGGGGGACTTTGGAGTAGCCCGTCAGTCCCACGTGTAAAGATTCCGGTCGTTTTGATGGCTATCTTTTGATATAAAGGTTCCGGAGTCACGTAGGGTTGAGGTATATTAGCTTTTATGTCCATCTTGATAAAAGTGTGCATAGAATAAATGTAAATATAATACCCTCTTCTATTATTGTAGTTATTTGAAGAGCATGGTTTTTTCTATTTATGAAATTAACAGTGACGTCACAGCATGGGCTTTCAAAAGTAATAATCCATTTGAACATTTACATTACACTGATTTTGATGACTGTCAACTCCTTGAGAGGCAATCACGTTTGATAGGCAGTGTTCATTGTACAAGAAATTTACCCCAGTTTATGACATTTTTGGCTATTGACAAGAGTGTGCTAACAACCGCACTATTGTGTGAAGAAAAAAATCAATCTAAAATAGAGTTGAGATCTTGCTTGGAAGCTAATTATTTTTCAGTAATTGCAACAGAAATTATGATATGGCAGTGATGGCTTCTCATATTTAAGATGATTAGATCATAGCTCTATTGTGGTTGTACAATTTTTGGACTATTCTGTTATTAGAGGAAGTAGGTTTAAAGTTAAAACATTCTTACAAAAGTAGAACGAGAGTAGCATCTAACAATGACTATCTTTGTAAGATATGAAAGAAGTGCAGGTGCATTTAAAACAATTTATCCCTTATGTAAATATTACAAAGCAGATGTAAGTATATTATCAAATGTAAATATACCATATTATTAATGTGAATATATTATCATATTATTAAATGTAATGTGAATATATTATCATATATTAAATGTACTGGTAAGGTATTATTATATTATTAAATGTAAGTATATTATCATACTATTGAATATAAATATATTATATTATTGAATATAACTATATTAAAGACTTATATTTAGGCTTGCATAATACAGAATGAGAAAATTTGGTAGTCAACTGGTTAAAGGTACTATGTCCCTTTTGCAGCCAACCTCAAATTCTGTAGAACTTTGCAGGAATTATGAATATGTCATATATGTCCTATCTGTGAAATTTAAACGTTAGCAGTGTCCTCATATTCAAATTATGCAAGGAAACCTGTTTACTTGCTAGACTTCACTGTCAGACACTATTGAGTGACTGACTGGCTTTTTTCTTCTTTGGTAATAACATACATGAAAAGAGTTGTAAAGGGTCCATGAGCATTTGTCTACATCAATAGCCCACTTCTTGTGATGGCCAAGATTAAACTGATTGAATCTTTGCGCAGCATAAAACGTATGACCATTCGGTACAATTGTCTGAAAATCAAGACTATTACTTTTGAGCTCTATAGCCCTAAAGTCGATTTGACAACGAATAGTCGTTATTTTCCCACTTGAAGACATTTTCAAGCCCCACCTTTTTTAGGGAAGTTCTAAATTAGTATTATCTTTCAAATGCAGTTGGAATTTAACTTTTTCATTTTTTTGGCCTGCAAATGGGACATAGTACCTTTAATCATATGATGTTATTATATTTATTTTCTAATGAATTAGGGTCCCTCTGTATACTCTGATTCCATACACCCTTGGTGTATAATCTTCATCATCCATGTGCAGTAGGGAGTATCAAACTAGTGTAGAAAATAGGACTACGGTAAAACTATTCAAATCCGTCTTATAAAGAGTTGGAATTGATCCAAATCAATCGTAAGTTCTCCAATCAATAGCAAATTTGCAGTCTCCTATCTCTTATTTTCATAGTTGCATTTTATATCAAACACAAACAAGTTGAGATTGATACCAAGTCTTCATAAGGCGGGACCTTAATTGTATTCCCCCCAGAAAACAAAAAAACAAAAAATCAAGAAAACTCACAAAACATGGGATTATAAAGTATCAAATACATTGTACACTTTGTGACCTTTAGTAGATTTCCTAAAGCACAAAATACTCTGGAGAAAACTTGTTGTTGTTTTAACTTGAACTTGTGAAGACAGAAAGGTGGGAGAATGATTGAAAACAAGAGTTGCCCTTTAGCTACTCAAGAATGTCATTAAAGATGCAGAACACCTTGTAAATTTTAGATAAAGGTCTTGGATGCCATAAAGGTTTTCCTTTTCACATTTTTTGAAGGATTTTAGATGATTTCTAGATGACATATGTGTGGAAAAAGTTGATGCAACTTTGATTTTGTAGTTTTCATGAAATATCCCATAAAACACTTTTCATTGTGTAAACAACTTTAAACTTTAACAAAATCAACTACCCTGTTGTATTTCCTAAGTAATCTTTTAAAGCTTTTTATCATATTATTGGAATGTTTGATTAATTTCAAAAAGTGTTCAATAAGGTTACTGAAATTGCCTAAGCTTGATTTCTTGAAAGTCTTCACAACCATATTTGAATATAAACACATCTCTTATTGCTGGAAGAGGTCTGAGATTAATTCACAAAAGCTGCATAATCCCTGCCAAGTCCATATAGTTATGGTAAAACCTTGCCCCCTTCCCTTTCTCTCTCTCTCTTAGCCTCTTTCACTGATTTTGTATTTTTGGGGTCTTTTTTTAAATTTCTCTCTCTCTGTTTCTCTCTCTATCTCTCTCCCTCTCTCTCTCTCTCTCTCTCTCTCTCTCTCCCTTTCTCTCTCTCTCTCTCTCTTGCTCTCACTCTCTCTCACACACACACACACACACACACTTTCTCTCTCTCTCTCTCTCTCTCTCACTCTCTCTCTCTCTCTCTCACTCTCTTTCCCACTCTCTCCTGTAGTCTCTCCTCATGTTTTCTCACTTACACCTACATGTAGCCTACTTTCCTCTTCTAATCTCTTTCTTCATTTTTGCCTCATCCTGTATTCCTATGTTAGTATATTTAGCAAATTATTTTTGTCTTCTCTTTTTAGCTGTTGTTAGTTTCATGTTTAATTCAGCGCACATGATCTTGAAAGCGGCTGAAAACAATGCACCCAAAATACCTTTGATGCATACTAAGTGTGTATATCATACCAATTCCTTGATGCTTATAATCACATCCCAGACGTGATATTTGGGGGAAATGCTTTACAATTTAAAATGAAATTGATGCAAAAACTTCCCTCTTTTTCTCTCTCTTTCTCTTTCTCTCTCTCTCTCTCTCTCTCTCTCTCTCTTTGTTTTTCAATTTCTCTCCCCTCTCACTTTGTCTTTCTGTTCTCTGTCTTAGCCTTTTTTGTTGTCGCTCTCGCCCAAAACACAAACCTATTTATATTCCAAGCTTCTCCATTGATATATTTAGACTCTGTCATTCTCCAATTCGTATCCTCTATTTTAACATCATAACTCATTTGTTTAAGTGAAAATGGAACACCTGCTATTTTTCAGTCTCCTTCTCCTCATGTCTCGTCTAAAAATCTTTCTTTTTGTTTTCCTTCTTTTTCCCACTCCTCCAATCTCCTTTCTGATACTCTCTCATTCAATCTTATCTCTTCTCTTCTTTTTCTCTTCTTCCTTAATTTCTTTCTCTCTCTCTCTCTCTCTCCCTCCCTCCCTCCCTCCCTCCCTCCCTCCCTCCCTCCCTCCCTCCCTCCCTCCCTCTCTACCCCTTCCTCTCCCTCTCCCCTCCCCCTTCCCTCCCCTCCCTCTTCCTCCCCTCCCTCCGTTTCCTCTTACCACTCTCTTTCCCCCTCCTCCCCTCCCTCTTCCAACCTCCAATACTCCATCAGAACTAGATGGCACTGCTTCCTTTCAATATTGACCAAGCACCGGTACAAATAGACATTCTGTGCCCAGGCAATACTGCACCCAACTTTAATATAGCAGTCAGAGCTTGTTAAAAAATGTCTGCCATTATAATATATAGGTGGTACAATCAGAGCTCTAATCAGCTTGGTCATTCCCATCTTGTAACAACTTGGCCAATAAATGCTATCCTTGACTTCAATCATGTCTTGATTACAGTGTTGGAACACTTCATGGCTTCCCTTCCAATCTCCTCTCTTTCTCTCTCCTCCCAGAAAAACAACAATATTAATGACACATATTTTTTCACCAACTCTTGTCAGCAAGTTGTCACATTTTAAGGCCACAATGTATAGTATATCACCAACATTGATCCACCATACATATTAAATCTCAAATATTGCGGTCTCTTGTAGTTCACGAAAGTTCAGTTGCCCCACCCCCCATATTGCCAACCCCTGTCCCCCTCCCATTCCACATCTCCCTCCACATCTCCCTCCACATGCCCCTTTCTTCCTTTACCTTTACCTTTGTCATCTCCTCACCCTCGCCTCTCCCAGTATGGTACATGCTTCTTTTGATAGCTCTAAAACAGCAATATTGATGTCCCCTGCCCCGCCCCATAATCCCACCCCCTGTCCCCCTCCCCCTCCACAACCCCCTCTCCTCATCCCCTTCTCATCCCCTCTCTTTCTCACTCCTTCCAGTATGATACACCGTCTCTTGAAACAAGCTCTAAAACAACAATTGATGATACATGTACTTCTTCACCAACTCTTGTCAGCCAGTTGTCACACTACAAGGCCACAATTTTATATGCATCAGCAATATTGATCGGGCCACCATACATATTAAATCTCCAATATTGCTGTATCCTGTACTTCACACAAGTTCAGTCTCTGGCTCTCTTGGGTGAAGTCATAAATCTCTCCTATCCCTGTTGCCAGGCTTAAGATTGCAATAAATATGGAAAATAGATTTTCAGCTTGCTCACATGATACATAATATGCCTGTCTCCATCAGCTTGAGTTTGCCAAATAACCTGCTATTTTAGCCAACCTCGATCGCAAATTGTCCAGCTAATATGCACCGTCATCATTCCACGGTTGCAATTAACAGGATATTTGGTCAAGAAAATATCCTGAGAAATCTTGTTTCTAAAATTTCCAGCTAGTTTGTGATGAGCCTATCTGTCTGGTGAAGACGCAATATCGAGCTTCGGGATTATATCCCGAGTCTGAAAATAGCGGGTTATTTGGAGAACTCGAGCTGATGAAAACAGGCCTTTTTGTGGATTCTTGTAGCTTCACCTCACTGATAATATGCCCCTTGAAAGCTTTAATGGCTGTAAATGTTGTGTGATTATTGCATCCAAATTGGCAATAATACAGTACTTTTCCTCATGTTTCATCTGTTAAGCTACAAATGTAGGGAATGATAGGAGTCATGAGTCAGGTAGTCATCCACCCATCTTAAAATATATCAGGAAAAATCCAACTTCAACATGGTGAATCACCATTCGTTCCAGGCTTTATTTCCCCGCAGATGTAAGGTTATAATGTTGCTCTATGTTTTAGGTTAGGTTTATGAGGTTTTGGTTGGTGATGGTTAATTACAGTGTTTGGCACAGGGTTAAACTTAGGAATGTAATAAGTGTAGTGTCTTGAGCAATTGTCACCGCAGCATGTATTGTAAGACCTTTAAATTAAGCTATCAGTTATAAAAAAATCTATGACATTCTAGCACTAAGGTAACAATTTCATCTTCAACAATAAGTTTTGTCTAATATATCCTGAAAAATCCTTTAGGAAGAGCATGGACCTAAGTTATATCCTCTTATTTCATTCTTGATTGTGTTTTGCACAAGGCATACAACTAAGTGACCTTGTCATTTCATGACTTAAATAGAGGTAAGCTTGTAGACAAGTGCTCCTAAGACAGAATGAGACATGGTGTGCATCACTGACATTTTCTCTCTGTATGCGACTGAAAACAGTAAGTGGGATATTGTTTCTTGCCAAGATATCATATTCAGCCAATACAGAGAATTCAAGTCTATGTTGCAGTCAACTTCCGCTATTGTGGCTTCAGACTTGGTTAGGGAGAATTAAACACAACTTTAAAGCTCCTCAAATCTGATGGCAAAATTTCAATTAAATTGTATCATAATGTGAAAGGATGTCATTTAACACACACTTCTGCAAAGATTTCCCCCAAAAAATGTGTTTGAAGACAAATATTTATAAAAGAATACCGGTACATAGTTTGGGTTTTCTGTTGTACGCAGAAAACCTCAATTTTGTATTCTTTCATCAATATTCGACTTTAACATATCGTTTTGAAATTCCTTGCAGAAATGTGTGTTAAATGACATCTCTTTAACATTATGATACAAATTAAGTGAAATTTTGCCATCAAATTTTGGGGACTCTCAACAAATTAGAGGGGCTTTAAAGAGAAGGTTGAGTTCTTGTGATGATGACAAATAATTTGTGAGCTTTCTCATTCTGTGTACCGGTATGTCAATTTGGAAGAATATCATAGTAAAAAAAAGTTTCCTGACAAGCGTTGCTCATATAATACATTATTATTTGAAATGTGACAAAAAAATAGCTGAAATTGTTTGTGCCAAACATCTGTGAATAGTCCCATAAATACATCTTGTTCAGTGTGTATTATCTTCAACATGATTTGCGTCTTGAACAGTCCAGAACTTCACAGTATTCTCCACTCCTTGTGTACTACACCATCAACTTTACCCAATAAGACCCAGATATTTTAAACAATGTATTCCCATGACTACTAGTACACAACTTTATATTTAACAATGCGTGAATAACTCCTCACACGAGGGACTTGTCATGAAGCACACTTGACTGGCCAGCCGAGAGAATGGCGATGATGTCAACGTGCTCCATTAGGATGGTTGTCATGGAAACCGGTATTGCTAATGTTTATGAATACACCAATACAGATATTCCCTATTCTTTGTAATTCCTCTTCCATTTCAGCCCACCTTTCAATTTTTTGCAGGAGTGACATTTATATACCCTAGATATGTTTAACAAACAGCGCATCCTCTCTATTGTTTTCATACAAGATTGGACATGTAGATTTGATTCTTTATTACTGTTTGCAATTCTTTATTGGAGTCAGAATAAAAGACTGTTGTGAAGACATATTTATAAGTCTTTGGTCTGCATGGTCAATTTCATTCAACGACTGAAATCAAACGATAACCAGAAGTGTTCCTTGATGGGTTATAACAATTTTCAACATGTTCCTGATATTTGAAGGTATATGGGCATTTTCTTGCCGAAAATGAGGATATTTGGGCACCTTACTGGCCAAGACAAAGGACTGCAGTCTCTCCATTGGCTTCCCCCACACTTTGTTAACTTTTACCGATAGTAATCATAATGCTCAAGATGCAGATCTTGTCACATGGATTATTTAAATATTGAAAAAACAAGCTGGTTAGTCCTCCATAGCAGCACAGTTATGAACAAGGTTTCATTAGATTGAATACGAGTTACTCTTTAGGATGAAATAAATTTCAAAGTCATAGGACTTTTTCAAGAGAAAATAACAAAGTTGAGTATACTTATACTATATAAATTATGTACTAATAGAACATTTCCTTCTCATTTGTCTTCTTTTACAGTTGTCTACACTCCTATGACGGAGAAGACTACCGCAGCTGGAGGGGCCGCTAATGATCATGGAAAAAATAATTCCCATTCGGACCCAACTGCTATCTCAGTCGCGGCCTCAGCAGCCAGCTTAATTCTGGTCTTGGTAGCCATTGTCATCTGGTACTTTCTTGTCAGAAAACAGTAAGTATGCTTATTTAACTCATACACTACCAAAGTATAGTTAGTGTAGGTTTATAGTACAGGAAAACTGGTTCTCATAGGAAGTGGGTTAATTGAAGTTTATAATCCAGCTGTTTGGACCCAGGAGAGTGTTAACTCACATTCATGTACTCATATAGATATATACAAAGGCCCTTCTTGCTCTCAACAGATGATAGCCATTCTGTGAAAGAAAAAATCTGAAAAGTACCATAAGATTGACAAGCTGTCATTAGGAAAATTGTTTTTAGGATTGAAATAATCCATCGGTGTTATGTTTGACTCACATATGACAATTATGTCTGACCAGGTTTCTAATATTTGCAGATCAGTAAGGTACCAATTGCGTAATATCGGTTTTATTCGTAAATATTTGTCCAAGTCTGCCACCGAAAAATTAGCACATGCTCTGATTTCCTCCCGTCTTGATTTTGGCAATGCCCTCCTAATCAATCTACCCCAGAATCTACTGTCCAAACTCCAGAAGCTTCAAAACGCTGCAGCTCGTATTGTTTCTCTGACCCCCAAGCGTACCCACATTTCCCCAGTTTTGCAGTCGCTACACTGGCTCCCAGTAAAAGATCGCATTGTTTTCAAAATTTTGTTGCTTACCTTTCGTTGCGTTCACGGCTCTGCTCCTCAATACCTTATCTCTCTTATCCAAAACTACACTCCTGCAAGACCTCTACGCTCATCCACTTCCAATTTTCCTGTGACCCCCAAAATTACCAAAACGTGGGGGGAAAGATCATTTGCATATACTCTAGTCCTAAATTATGGAATGGCCTTCCTGAAAATTTATCTTCTGATTCTTTCAAAACTCATCTCAAAACATTCCTTTTCAAGTCTTGATCGTTTTTCCTGTTTACACGCGCCTTGAGCACTCCACAGAGTGGATTTGGCGCGATATAAGTTACATTATTATTATTATAACATACAGCATATTGGTTATGAGCTTGTAATGATTTATGTAGGCACCTTTTTATTATTTATCTCTTTCTCTCTCACTCTCTCACTTTTTGTCTCTTTTTGTCTCTCTCTCTCTCTCTCTCTCTCTCTTGCTTTCCCATTATCTGTCTCTCTCCCTCCATCTCTCTCTGTCGTCTCTGTTTCTCCTCCGACCCTCTCCTCCTCTTCCTTTCTCTGTATATCTCTTTATAAGGTTTTTAATCCAGTGCAAGCAAGTTCACATTTTCCATTATCTTCTTGGTAGTACCATGCCTTTTCCCTCCTTTCAATACTCCCTAGCCAGACAAGAATACATTAGTTGAAGTAAAACTCTGTGTTTCACTTAATTTCATTGTCCATTGCACTCTCCTAATTTCAGATTGCTTTCAAAAACCAAAAGTCACCAGCGACTTGGGAGCCACAAAAGCCATCGTAGCAACCAGGGAAGCCGACAAAGCAGTTTCCAAGATGGTCACCATGACAATGTATCGTCGCATAAAAACCACCATGGAAGCAAGCACTCGCCCAAATCCCACAGATCCAGCAACTCCCCGAAATCACATCACCGTCATTCAGGTTGCCATGACAACAAGGAGGTCTGCACATGCCGCAAGTCGTACGACTCTCCCCTGGCGATTCGGCGATCGCCCAAGGGCAACACGGTGACGGAATGCACAGGGAATTCGCCGTACTGTCCGCATACCACGCGGTTCCAGCATCCCAACCACCGTAAAGGAACGAGGGACTCGGTGCATTCAGAGCTGAGCGATGCGGGCTGTACTGCTCCGGTGGAAGCCATCTGCACCTGTGACTTACCGCAGGGTCATACAAAGGTCATAACGGGGGCAGACTTTACCGTGGTGGAGCTGGAGGCTCATAATAAGAGACACATGCCTCCGGGGGAGCCGATACATAACGGCCACCTCCCCTGCACGGAAATGAAAGACATACCTTCAACAAGTGCAACGCCCCATCAACCTGACTCCGCCCCCCAATGCACCTGCCCTCATCCACATCCCCCTCCTCCACTTCCGGTAGCCCCGGCCCCAGATAGCCCTCACATCGGAGCCAGTCATCGGAAGGTTGCTAATGTCAAGAGCGATCCAGGGGTGATAGGTCAAAAGGGCAATGGAGAGATGGTCTGATCACAGAATTGCAACTGGCATTGCAAGGAATAATAATTGATTGATTTATAGATGTACTTCATTGTAACTAAATGATCAATATTTTTACTATGCCTGTATATCATTGAAGCATTCCAATGCATGTATCTTTCTACATACATATGTATAAACATGTACATGTCACATGTGATAAACATAACTTTCTCACACAAATCAATTTCTTAGTAAAGACCTTCTCTGTATTTGTTATGCTTTTTCAGCTCCTATGACATTGATGATGTCACATTATAGAATGCAAATATGAATAATTTTGGTAAAACTAGATCCATTGTTTTGTTAAAAGTTTGACAAACTCACTATGATTAAAAAAAGAGGAATCTAATTCTTCACCATCAACAGATGGACCTCATATCATCCTCTTCTCATACTATTACAATTCATGCTTCTTATAATACAGTTAAACCTGCTTTAGTGACCACCTGTCTACAACAGGCACATCTTTTGTGTCCCTTGAAAATGGTTTCTCATTGAAAAATGTACTAAAGGAACCTGTCTACAAAGACCACTTGTTGTGTTTCCTTTCGGCGGTTGCTATAGACAGGTTTGACTGTTTGTGAAATGGAATAAGAAAGTAATTAGATTTCATTTCTCATGTGATACGGCTTTCTCTGGGAAACCTTATACATATATTTTCAATTCTTGTCATAATCATTATAAGATTTCAAAAAAGTGCAATATTAATAGTGAATTGCAGAGCAATCACACAAGTGTGCAGTATTTTATATTCATATCTCATTGTTCACTTTCCTATAGAGAAGGTGGAATGTGCGATTTCTATTTTGAAAAAGTTCAGTTATTTTCAATATTTATAGTTTCTGATCTAATTCGTATCTGTTTCATGTCAAAATTTATTTTCATTGACAACGGACTATGAAGGAGTTGAATTTTGCTCATGAATAAGTGGGCTTAATTTGAAAGTTGTTATTAAATAGTTATTTCTTCTTTGTTTTCTTCTTTTTTGCTAATCTTCAAAGGGCTATGCAACGTGTCATGAAGATCTGTGTTTAGCTTAGTTGTGTATGCAGCCACACTAAACAGGTTTACACGCTACTCTTTGCAAGAAAAGTTGAGTATTAACATTTCATAAAATGTTTTCCGAGGAGGAATATTGGCCTCTGTAGAGAAGAATATGTTGATTGGTAGTTTTCAAATGGAGATTTCAATAAGCGATATCAATGAACCGCAGGACTCTGACTTTAAAGATGAGAAAATTTGGAACATAGGAATACGATAATAGCACATAATTGGAGATTTGTAGCATGTGTGAAACATGGAAATTATTGATTTTCTCGAAGAGGAAAGTGAACAGGTTTTGGAATAAGTTAGCAATTATCGGTACCAGTGTATGAGACTGAACAAGGTAAACTAAAGAAGAGGCATGTAAATGATTTTAGTCTTTAAGTGTTTGAATAATGCTTCATTTTCATTTTTGTCTTTATGCTCATAAAACTTACTTCGTTTCAATTGGCTAGCTTGTAGTCCACAAAATGTGATTCATATTTGTAGATTTACATGTGTGCATAATCGGTGAGCCCTTAATCTGGATTGTTTTCTTTGATAAGTGTACAATTAAATTTTTGTTCAGTTTGATGTGAAGTGTTTATGGAGATAGTGCCTTTAAACAGAACATTCACTCAAATATTTCCTTTTTGTATGTGGTTTACATGGTTTTGAACAAAGCTAATGATTTTGCAGGAAAATCTCTTCAGAGATTGTACCGACTTAATCTTCTCTGAGCCTCAAAAAGAGTTATTTTACTTTTTAAATCGTTCACTATCATAGCATAGAGGATGTCATATTAATTGTATCTTTTGCAACACTGAATATTTTGTAAAAACTGCTGACATTATTAATAATATTAAAATTTGAATTTATGTACTGTATTAAAGTTGCTGTATTTTACATGCAAAAGAGGTTTATTCAAAGGTCAACTGATGTAAAGATTCTTAGTAATACATTTGAGAACATCCATTGCTTAGGTAAATCAGGGTTCATTCATAGCTGACTATAACTGGCACCATGCCTGCAAAAAAAGAGAGCTATGAAATATAAAGTAAACACATCACAGCTGTAATAGCTAAATGGATGGCCTTAATTTAACAAAACGATATGTGATTTAAGTGACACTCTGAATTGATGGATATTACGGCAATAAAATGTTGGATTAAATAACGAGGAAAGCAAAGAAAATGTGATGTTGATTTAAAAGGAACAGCATGGCATATTGAGCTATTATCTTATAAACCCCTGTGGTTGTGTGCTACTGAGCATTTAAAGATATACAGTGCGTCCTAGAAAAAACAAAAAAGACATATATCAATGTTTTATCATAACTTAATCACAATCGTTATTAATAAATGGCACATATTTGTAAAGCTTAGATCCTCTTTTTTTCATTTGATGCAATTCATATGATGCATATTTCACGCATGAGTGATAAAAATCCATTTGAAGAAAGGGTACCAAAAAGTCAATTGGTGGACGGTATCTGAATTTCAAAGAGAAAATCACATTTCTGGAAAATCAGAAAAAAATGAGCTAGGAATAAGGCAAAGTTCTGTTTGTTCAAAGTTATGCTTGCATTTCCATAACTTTATTAAACAAATTCGTTTTCACTGACTGCCTGCCGTAGCAACAAACAGAATTGACGAAAGATTTCATGCATGGCTGATTTTCAACATCAATTTTGATAAATTTCCTCTCCTTGTTCAAAGGCCAATTGAAAATAAAATAATAATAATAATAACATTAATAACAACAAAAACAACAACAACAACAATAACAACAATAATAATAATAATAATAATAAAATAATAATAATAATAATAATAATAATAATAATAATAATAATAATAGTTATTATTATATTATATAGTAGTTTATTTCATGTGGATGTTACCACATGAGAAATGGTTTCATATACATTACATTTGTATATCTAATCATTGGTAGATATGAAGTGAGTGATGACCTCAAATCGCCTGTCAAGCAGAGGTCATCCGCTGAAGGTCAGAAGGTCATTTAATCCATATAAAGGTGTATGACTGCACATCGTTCTAGAGGCAATGTTTTTTTTAATGTATTAAAGGAGTTGGTGTAGGTATAGGATCAATTATCAATTATCAAATTGGGTTCTCTGAATACTATCATCAAATTGAATTGTATGAATGAGAAAAAAAATCATTTAAATTGTGCGTAAAGTGTGAATATGGCAACCTCTGTCATGGCATCTCCCCATTACCCTCTTAGTGTCAAAAAGAAAAATTGTTGCTTGAAAGAATAACATCAATACAGTGGCGTTACCAAAAAATTGGTATTACCCCCCCCCCCCCCCCCCCTTCCTTCAGGTCAACAGATGCATGATAATTATGAGTCAAATCTTTGTTGGCAAATTTGTAATTAGTTTGGTCTGAACCTGCCCCCCCCCCCCCTCCCTCAAAATGTTCTGGCAACACACCTGTATCATGGCAATAAACTTCACGATTTGTTTTATAGTAATTTTTAAAAAAAATTATGCATCACCCCACTCCTAAAAACAACTACCCTGTATGTTTGTCCTGATATTTAAAAAAAAAGGTGCTGGTCACAAAGTTCATTATTTGTATATATATCACTTCTTATTCAAAAACACAGAAGTATTTCAAAATTATACAGAAATTACATATATGTCAAAGGGAAGGAGTAAAATTAGTTTTTGATTCATTTTGATATAAATGCATTTACAGGATATTGGCTACCTCAAACTGTGTTTTGAATTTGTTATGCCTTGCCTAAAAAAACACATGAGGAAGTAAGTTATTACTGTTTTTGTAACCCATTGACTACTGGACACTGTCATTCCCATAAACTCGATAAAGGAACCACCCATTTCCCATAGGCAATGGGTTCATTTCTGTCCAGTATCAACCCTCTATTATATGATCAGGTTTATATTCTTGTTGAAGACTTACTCTAAAACCCTGAAGATGTTTTGTGAGGTAATAACCTTTTCAAAATAGAGAACCTGCCTTTCACACTGTCCTCCCACAAAATATCAATCACGGTGTAACACAATCACAACTACTTATGAAAAATCAACTCAAGGGCAATTTCAATACCCTTTATCTGTCCCATAGAAACTATGTTCAGATTAAACAATGTGTCATTGTGATGTTCGCACGTTTCAAATGGTTGAAGGTCGTTGAAAAGGCCTTAGGTTGATTTTTGTAATAGTTGCGATCGTGATGCATGTCCATTTAAAAGAAATTGGTGGATAAGTACAGACATTCAGTGAACATGTTCTGTTGCTAATCGTTTATAGTGCCAGTTATATTTCAATAAATTTCACAACATCCTTTTACATGAGTATTAAATTTGTAAATTGATATAGGTATTAAAGTTCAGAAGTATGTTCTTTTAAAGTATACTTCTCTTTTGATTCACGGCAGTCTTGGAAGTAATCATCTTGTAAGTGATTAAATGAATAGAATAGTGCATAAAATAGTCAAATAAGCAATGTATATTGTGTTCTGATGTTATTTACTAAATAGAAGATTTTTGCTAATATATTTTCTTACATGTTGAAAATGTGCACTTAAGGGAGATGTGCTAACTCATATTCACGATACTTAGGAAACTAAAATTGTGTTTAATGTGCAGTACGTGTAAGTAATATTGAATATAGACAAACAAGGTAGTCTAAATATTATGGTAAAGGTGTAGATGGTCACTTCAGTGGGTAAAAAAGGGATGATGCAATATATATGGCCGCAGAGAGGTACAGGGGGGCTAACCCCCAATCAAATGACGAAAATAAGATGGAGGTATGAAAAGAGAGGAAAGAGGGAGAGGGGGAGGAAAAGTGAATTAAAGAGGCTGCGACCCTTCCTACACCCTACCCCTCAATAGTGGACTTGTTAATTTTGATTTCATCCTTCAAATTAGACTGGTTTGCCCCCCCCCCCCCCTTAAAAAATTAATGCTGGTGCCCCCTCGATGTCTGAACTCGCGCTACACCACTGATGGCCATTATCCCTCTTATCCACAAAGGCTACAGTTTACCCTTCACAAAAATGCATTTTGCTAAAATAGTCCTCAGAATATATTCTTGTTTCCCTTATTCAGGATGATATTTTGACCTCAAAACTGATGATAAGACTTCAATTCTTACAATACAGCATACAAGGTTTTGAATACAAAAATATGTTTAGCAAGTGCTATAGATATGTTAATTCTACTGTTCAGACTTTGCCTTTGAAGAATATTTAGTCATTGGAGCTGTGAGGCTATTCAATGGTTTTGCATTTTACTCGTCTGTTATATAGGCATTTTGCTGATCAAATTTGACATTGTGATATATTTGTATATAGATGTTATTTGACTTGTAATTAACAACAATACAATACAGTTTTTAAAGAAAGATGTGTATTCAATTCCAATTTAATGTAGAGCTTAATGAGAATATAAGATAGAGAGAAAGAGATAGAAAAAGAGAGAGAGAGAGAGAGAGAAAGAAAGAGGCCTAAGCTAGCAAACACTTAAAAAAGTGCATTCTGTGTAGGGTGAAAAACCAATTTGTTGTTTCTTATTAGGATGAAAGCGATTTTCCTCATGAACAGATGCATTGACCTCAAAATAGATGAAAAGAGAGTAAGATGCAGAGAGTGGAAGAAGAAAGGAAACAAGGGGAAAACGGGAAAGAGCAAGAGAAGGGGTAGGGAGGGAAGGGACTGGGGGTATAAGAGATAGAGGAGAGAAAAAGAGGTGAGATGAAAGCTAGAGGAAGGTTTCAATTTGCAATTGTATTTATGCGAAAACTTCCTTTACATGGTACATGAATATTTACTACAGAATAATTATGACAAATATGAAGATTTTTTGTTGTTGAAAGGTACAATATATATAGATGTACAAGCATGTGTTTATAAGCTTGTAATGAATGGAAAAGTGGTAAAATCAAACCCCCGTCAATATAAACATTTGATTTGTTCTCCAACTGAAAGATAATCCGAAAGTTTAGAAATGCATTTGAAGTAGAAGAAGTAGTAGTAGTAGCATAAGTTGTAGCGCGTTGTAAGTCTGCTTCCGATTCATTTTTATGGCTATTACTAAGTCTTGTAGAGCGCTATTTCAAGGAGAATCCTAATTTTAATGAGCATATCTGCTGATCGCTTAAATGCATTTGTCCTTTCCTCAATCACTTAATTTACTTGATGATATCAATGCCGATCCTTTACATTTCTTACAAATCTCCTAAGAGAAATATCCGACACAAAATGATGAACTTATTCTAGGGCTAACCAGTGATGTATACAAAAACAATGCAAAGATATATCCCTGGATTGTAGCTTTTAAATAGAGTTTGCCAGGGTAAGAATGAAAGGACCGTCTCTGTTCTAGCCTGGAGGATGTGTTATTTTCTCAGCTGATTTGGCGCGTGACACAGAAACAGTCCAGTCAATGGACTAATTTATATAGTGCATTATGCACATTCTCTCTTTTGGATAGTCAGCCCTGCAAATTAAAGAAGACAGTAAGCTAAATGTAAGGACATAATCCAACGTAATAGCGGATTCAAAACTTACTAATAACTGATTTTTCAGGCTTATCACTGCTGTATAAATGAACTATCGGTAGGTATATAGGCCCGCATTGTAATTCTTAAACGACTGCACTGTAAGAGGTAGGAAACCAATGGGAGCGGAGAGAAAGAGAAATGTAAGGATGTGAAGCCTACATGAATGATACCTTGATACTGATGTCCTTTGGCAAGCCATCGACATACACCCAGGTGTCGGTACCAGTCGGAAATATTTCCTTGAACGATGTGAGAACCGAAAAACCGAGCTGGGGGTAATATTGGACCGCCTTGTGCACCTTGAATGGTGGATATAATATTAAGCGATATAAAAAATATCCAATATCATTATTGTTACAAGTGTATTATCATTATTACTATTATTATTATTAATATTATTATAATTATCATTATTTTAGGTTGTATTATTATTATTAAATTCAAAACGATTGATTAACTATAAGCTTCATGATATCGGCCCTTATTGTATCTCTTGAATGGGATTTTCAAAACTCACAACCTCTGCATATATTGAGGGGTAGTGGGCCAGTTGAGAGAAGAGAAAAGTAAGGATAGGCCTACATGATGCTAGTTTCTAAATGACTTTTGTGGTGGTTGAGGACCGGGGCTTATTATTATACAAATACTACAGAGCAGTAAGGGCATTAGTTACTTTACTAATGCCCAAACAAAATGATGTATATTATTTGTTTTATAAGATGATGTTTAATTTGTTTTATAAAATGATGTTTTATAATTTATAACATGATTTTACAAATGACCGGTCATTAGTAAAATTACGTGTAAGGCAACATAAATGCATGGTCACGTGTACGCTTTAAACCAATCATTTGATTAGGATCCTCTTCATCATCTTATAATGCAATATACATTAGCTTCAAGGGTACAGGCCCTCACTATTATATCTTGAACATTCTTTAAATACGCCTGGGGCCTATCAAAGCTGTGTACATTAATTTTAAATGTATAGGCCTTTAAATATATCTATTGAACGGTCTTTACATACCAATGCATTAGGATTAAACAACCTCTGTATTTTAGAGGGAGAGAAAAGTAATCTATTTAATAGACTGACCTTCTTTACTGGTCATCACTCATTCTCATCGAGGTCGGAGCGCTACCGTCTGGTAATTTATGGAACCTGTCAATTAACTGATCAAGTTGCCTCTTTAATTATTCATTGACGTCAGTGAAAGCAAACGATGGAACGGTGGTGTGGCAAGAGTCGGATGGGTTTAAGTTTAGTAAATAGCAGGTAGGTCTATGGTAAATAGTAACTACTTTTTACGAGAGAATAGTAAATACCATCAAACTTTAAAGTATAAATGAGTATGAGCATGTCGCAGAGAATGGACGTCAAAGTGACGCTTGAGAATAACATTCTCAATAAAAGATGGAAAGTTTTGATGGAAGCTAGAGGGGGCGTTGATTTTATTTAAAATCATAAAGGTAATGCAATCCTGCTCTCAACAAATCCGGTGTTTTTATTTGTCAACTTTTTTTATGTATGGTTGCTGACCTTTATATTAAGAAAAAAGAAAGAAATCTTCACGGAATATGAGTATAATATGAAATTAAATTAAGATATCTCTTATAATGGGCTAAACGCTAAACTCAACTCGAATCATAACAAATAAAAAATTGATTAACGAGTGAATTTGTGAATCATTCAATCAACAATTTTCGAAGGATAAGATAACAAAGGAGCAACCTAAAACAATGAAATGACGATTATAAGAGAAAGACAGAGAACATCCTCAGTAGCATGTCCCTGGTTCGACCGCCCTTTTTCAACCCTTCGCCACTTTTTAAAAATACTTTATTTAGGAAGGTGTCAAAAATGGCGCCTGTAAGGATTTTAAGCGATGAGCGGAGTACGAAGACATCAGCTGCTGTTGTCAATTCTCCCCGAATGGAGGTCATGGCATTATCAACACCTTCGTTGATTGCGTAGTTGATAGACAGGTGATGATGGGTTTGGCGGGCCATGAAAAGTACGTAGGTGACATCAAAGGAGGGAGAGATCTCTGGTGAAATTAGAGCAAGACAGTCAAGAGTTCAAGTCATGGTGTGGGTTGGTGTGGTGTGATGTGGTATGGTGTGGTGTTTTGTGGTGTGGGTTGGTGTGGTGTGGGTTGGTGGTATGGTATGGTTTGTGTGGTGTGGTTTGGTGTGGTGTGATGTGGTGTGGTATGATATGGTGTGGTTTGGTGTGGTTTGGTGAGGTGTGGTGTGGTTTGGTGTGTTGTGGTGTGGTATGGTGAGGTTTGGTATGGTGTGGTTTTGGTTTGGTATAGTGTGGTATGGTGTGGTATGATGTGGTGTGGTTTGGTTTGGTGTGTTATGGTGTGGCACTGTGGTGTGGTGTGGTTTGGTGTGGTTTAATTTGGTGTGGTTTTATTGTATAGTGCAATGGGATATGGAGTTGTATGATGTGTTGCGGTGTGGTGTGGAGTGGTATGATGTTTAGTGGTGTTTTTTGCTAGTTAGTGTAGTCTTTTATGGGCTGATGGTGTGGTATGTGATGTGATGTGGTATATGGTGTGGTATAGTTTGTGTGGTCTGGTATGGTGTGGAAGAGTGTTGTATGGTCTGGTATGGAATGAAATGATATGATATAATCTCTCTCTTTTCTTCCTCCCGTGTTTATCCCGTCTCCTTCTCTCTCAATCCCCCCCCCCCCTCCTCCCCAGTTCTCTCACTCTCCCTCCACATTCGCTCTCTCCAATAAAATACTTCATCTATCCATCTATCCACATCTACCTCAGACCTCCTGCACGGTATCTTTCTTCCCCGCTTTCTTCTTCCCGCGTTCTTTACTTCCTGATATTTCGGCCAGACATTGATTAATGTTAGTTATGACTTTAAATCGTCAAATGATGCAAGGTTGGCATGCGATGATCAAAAGAACCCCGGTCCGCCGAATCCATATTCTATTACCCTTGGTAGCTAAACTCGTTAGCCTAAGATAGATTAGATTGGCTCAAAGGAAATATCAAGGATTCATCAGGGAAATTTGTTTACAAGTGAAGAAACTTCACGAAAGATATAAATTGCACCTTAGAAGCTGGTCAACTTTGTTCTCATAATCTTACTTGAAGTTAACACGTACGAACTAACGAGAGGTAACGACAAGAGGCAGTAAATAAAATTAAAAGACTGAACTAAAATACAAAAAGGGGGTGAAATACAAGTAATATGGAGGGTCCTACGTTTATCGAGTTATGAGAAATCCTGATGTTTTCAAGTTTGAGCTAATTTCAAATTAATGCACACAAAAAAAGAAGAAGATATTGGAACATGAATGTCATTATTCAGTAACCAATGACCCTTAAAATGCTCTCAATATATTTATGTACTTTTAAACGATAGAATTTACCAAGTGTCCCCTATTAGTCGTTACTTCATAAATATTTAGTTATAGCAATTCTAGTTAACTTTTGCACACAAAAAATAGAAGATGAAGAAATGAGAATGTTTAATCTCATTATTCCAGTTACCAATGACCATTAAAATGCTCTCAACATATTTATGTACTTTTACAAAAATGAAACGACAGAATTTACCAAATGTCCCCTATAAGTCGTTACTACATAAATATTCTGTTATGGCAAAATTGTTAACTATACACTTGTGAAATAATTTTCTAATGGGACATCATTCTTCTAAAACTGGTACTTCATAACTATCTTGTTGTAGTAATTCTAGTTAAATTATACCCTGATCGAAAGAAAAAAAAAAATCTTTATAATCAGCTATCATTCTTGTGGACTACTTTAAATCATTTATTAATGCGACGCTCTGACGCCTTCATCTCGCCATAATCCGAGGGCGATAAATCAGAGAGAACATCATAATAATAATCTCTCGCTTGACGCAAACTCTCATGTTACCGAACAACTTTCATCGGTGAACATTATTAATAAATGCCCCTGTCACATTGCCAGACTGACTCCAAACTAATTCCAACCCTGTCATGTATTGGCAATTAATGTAAATTCTTGTTCGGTCTATCAAGTCTAACGTCGGTGTTTCACGAAACCGTCATAGGTATATACAAGTTCACCGACATCGTGAATCAATGCCATGATTGCTCCAATTAGAGCCATTAATATACTCTGTTCTCGCTTAAGATCCATAAAGAATGAAATATTTATGACAAAATAAATTGAAACAAATATGAATATAACACATGAATAAAACAAGATTATCACGAATATATATTTCTAGCGTAGTTGAAGGAGGGGAAGAGGGGTAGATTTTTGACCAAGAAAAATGCATCAACTTCTCATAACCAATAGTTTGCAGGCTATGGAATAGTTTGAAGTCAAGAAACGCAGGAACGATAGTCATATTCTTAAAATGTGCTATTTTTGGTCAACCACCCCCATACGGCAAACCAAATCCCTCAAAAAATAAAATCATTTAAAAGTATACGGATCATAGTACGTTGAGAATTGTTACCCCTCCTGCTGAAGCCAATGTATGGATACGCCACTGAAATACCGTGTAGGCCTACATATTATCTGATTCCCCTCCCACCCCCGAGTACCTGTTACACTATTATAGGATTGCCGTCCCCCTTCCCTTCTTACTAGTCCGCGAGCACATTCTCTATAATTTGACACTTTATCAAAATTCCTAAAGCTTCGAGCAGAGTCTAGTATGTGTTAGTCTCTGCATGTGTCGTGTCAGGAGCCGCTGAAGTGCAGACCTATTGTCAGGCCCGTAGCCAGTGCCGTAGCCAGAGTTTGATGTTGGGGGCAGGCTGGTTGGGGGGGGGGGGGGGCGGGCACATACATGTAATCGATCTAGGTTTTAAAAAAAAAAGGGGTCTAAAAAAAGTTCAACCGATCTTGGAAATTTTGGAGGGGCACGTGCCCCCCCCCCCCCCCCCCGTAGATACGTGCCTGCTTATTGTAGTCTCATATTGAAGACACTGTTAAGCACAACGAATGTTAGGGGTTTGTGCCTGCAAACTACATGTAGGCCTACCTCGATCTGACCGACATGACCGAGGATATGTCGATCCTCTTGGTGTGACTGGGGTGCATGGGGGCGGCTGGACAATCATCGACGTCGATGGAATTATTTTGACAAATCTAGGTCTCTGGTCCCAGTGGGTACGCCCTCTATGACAGGTACCCATCCATCAATGTCCCTACTAATTTATGAGAACGTTGGTCAGCCTCTAATAATGTATAAGCAAATTAGTGGAAGGTTGGGAGAGCTGTTGTAAACAAGATAGAAGTGCAGGCCGACACATTTCTAGTTCCTTGAATTATGTTGAAGAGACATGGTAACTGTTAAACTTTAATTCTGGTCATGCGGTTACATTGCAAAGAAACTGTCTGGAGGTAATTGGAAAATGGTTTGTTATGTAGCACGTAATGTATATCGTAGTTCGAATCATCAAATTTATGATATTGATTCAGTCATGTGGAAAGTCACATGTACTGTAAACACAAATTGGTTTATGGGACTACACAAGCATGTCGAATAAACTTTAGTCTAAACCCTTCTGCTATTTATTGTCATATTTCGAATATGGAGGCTTTAAAATAACAATCATATTTAGGTGACATAAACAAAATAGAAAAGCTCACAATTTTCTCTCCTTTCTTCGAAATCAATCTTCTCTTCGAGATGCTTATAAAGATCTGAAGATTTGAGGAAACTGTTTAAAACTACATGGCGTTATTCGTTACGGAGCGTCGACCCGGGGGCGCGGGCAGACACCATTATTAATTTATATTTAATTAATTTCTATAAGGAGTGCAAGCATCCAATTAATGGATTACACAGACTATTTACTCTTCGTACACCTGCGCCTCCCCACCCCCGCCCCATATGAGACGACTAATGAATTTACTCATAAGCCTATACTGAAAATCCACTACGAAAGGTGGGTAAAGCACCTAAATGTTATCCCGGCTCTACCTAAGCTAGACCGATTAAGGCGCTCAAGGCACTGATCAGATTTGTTATTGAACATCTCGGTGAAGAGTGGAAAATGTAAATTAATGTATTTTCAAATTTAAGACATTGGGGTCATGACACGCCGGGGATCGAACCCACAACCTTTCAATGGGATGGGAACAACCAGGATTTTAAGTACTGGTAAATTCCGTAGAATTATAATGTGACGAATGGGATGAGAATGATTAAACCAAGATAAGGCAGTCATAATATATAGGGGCGGATTACTGGCGGATCGAAGATTGTGCGATAGAAATGGAGACAATTTTTTTTCTACCGACAGAAATATTCTCAGGCAGATGATTTTAGGCACCCCTAACTCGCTCCAGGCCCTCTCAATGGGGAGGGGGGTATAGAGATAAATATAATGTAAGATAGAGAGAGAGGGGGGTGGGGGGAGAGGGGTAGGGGGAGAAAGTGACATCTCCAAAATTCTTTTCCCTGATAATAATATTCCCGTAGAATCCCGTCGGCTCTCCCAAAGTCCGGCCAAGAGTGAAGATGGAATGTTCACCTCTAATAGCTTACTTTAGATCTGTCTCTTTTTATTCCAATGAGAAATGGCTGTTTTCCCCGTCCTTCCTCGCTTCCCCAATGGAAATAGATACATGATAAAGCGAAGATAGTGAAGAATTCTGACTATGGCCCGGATAGTGACTGTGGTGATGGCGGTGTTGACCACATGTGATATGATGATAATGTTGGTGATGAAGATGATGATGATGATGATGATGATCGTGATGATGATGATGATGATGATGATGATAGTGACGATCGTGATGATGATGATGATGATGATGATGATGATGATGAAGCTGATGATGATGATGAGGAGGAGGAGGAGGAGGATGATGAGGAGGAAGCCGGTCACAGGTAACTATGTCGAAGTTAGTGATGCAGAGCAATACAAGAGAACATACGCGGTGGAATAAAGTATATTAAAGACTAAGACGAACGAATTAGGCACGCTACGATAAAGATGGATGTTGAAAATAAAAAGATGAATATAATCAAAACCGGCAAAGTGAATATGGCAGAGTTCAGAAGACGGTAGGCG